>APFE031742940.1:51424-87012 GCA_000404065.3 Pinus taeda
TTCTAATAAAATAGATAGTACAATTTTTATTATATAGTTTTTTTTAATCTAAATTCTGAATAAGTCTAACATAAATTGTAAAAAAAATTAATAGTAAATTTTTTTTTTTTTTGCTATTTAGGGTTTTGAGTGAATCACCATACATTTCAAATTATGATATTTCTACGGTTCCAAAATATTTTGCTGCTCCACAATTCTCTAAGTATGTCTCTCTTGCAAATGTTCTCTCTTTTAATTAAACCCTAACAGAAATTGTAAAATTTTTTATTAGTAAAATAAACAATAATTTTTATTTTATTTTACTATGCAATGTTTTGAGTGAATCACCATACCTTCCAGTTTTTGATATTTTGAATAGTTTTGCTACTCCAAAGTATTATTTTGCTACACAGTACTCTTGATATGTCTCTCTTGCAAATCATTCCCTTGAAATTTTGGGAAAAATAACGAAATAATAGATTATTTTTTACTTTTTAAAAGACTTTATGAAATTAGACTTTGAAAAATCAATTGCCGCTCATTTTTGTATTAAAAAATAAAAATAAATAAATAAATAAATTTGTGTTTTTTTAACATCGATGCGTTCAATAGTCATGCACACCAATACATTTATTACGAAAGCACACACATTGTCGAAGCACCAAATTTTTTCAACGCACCAACATGATGCATTTTTTTCTTCTTCCTAAAATAGTGTGATTAATTTTTTTAACACAACAATGTGGTTTGCATTTAAAGGCATTGATGTTGTAATTGTTATAAGAGCACTAAGATGGTTAAATCCGTTTTTATTTTCTAAAATCCAAAAATAGGGGCGTACCTGCGTTGTTGTTGTTGTTGTTGTTTGTTTGTTTGTTTGTTTTTTTTTTTTTTTTTTTTTTTTTTTTAAAACGCATCCGCGCATATTTGTACAAAAACACTGATATGATAAAAAAAAAAAATTCTTTTTTTTTTTTAGAATGTCATAAATCGGTGTGGGTATTATTTAAATGCCCCGGTGCTGGTATTATTTAAATGCATCGGTGCGTTTTGTTCTCAAAAGAGCACCGATCGAGTTTAAAAGTTATCTTAAATTTTATTTTCACGTAAAATGACATATCAATCTCAAATTATCTTTTAGGACACACATCTACATGAATTACAACAGTTCATCGTATACATTTTTCGCTTAAATTTGCCTTATTCTTGAAAAATGGTTTGAAAACCATATCGAAATTCAAATTCTGGTTATATGGTTGTCGAGATTAGTTTTAGATACGTGCACAATTTTATTTCTGATTTTTCTCAAATGCAAGGACAAAATCTCAATAATATCAAATGGTCAATTCTTCAGAGTCTAGCTCGTTCCGTATTGTTGATCAAAGTCTTTCGTGGAATCCTCCTTTCCATCTTTAGTAAGTTTAGATTTTAATTATATTTTGATTATCCAATTGAATTTATTTATTTTTAATCCATGTTAATTTGAATAAAAATGTATCCAAATGTGTAAAATCTTAATTTTGAATCGAGTTCAGGTGTAGAAAATATTCTTCCACTTCAAAAATATTGGAAGCTCTTATCAGGAGCAACATATCACAAGCAATTAGTAGATGAAAATGGACAACCTCTTCACCCTGCCAATTAGAACATGGCATCATCTAGTCACAATCCTCAATCAATGATCGTAACAAGTGTTTGGTATAATGTAATTTCAACAAATCAACTGCATTGACGTGCTTACTAATATCATTAATATTGTACTAATGACGTTCTATATTTTTTGAAATTATGATTCTAGTGATGATGAACGACCCACCTACCATCTTCCGGTGCACCCCACTACAACATCAACTGAGGAGAATGTTGTATTAAGAGCAAGACTCAGAGAGGAAGCATTCAAAGAATGGTTGAGTCAACCACATATTCAATCCCCACTATGCGCAGATTCACCAATTAGGAATGAGTACAACAATAGTAGTTTTTCATCACTAATTAGAATTGGAGTTAATCAAATAGAGATTGGTATGGATGATTACTTATGGGATACGACTGCCATGGAGGAAATGTTGTTAGATGCATTCCAAAATGGTGAGCTAGGGGATGATGCTCATATTAATGATACCTTATTTGAAAGCCTAAAATCTGTTTCCACCACCCTCTCTTTGGACTTGGTAGCAAGTCAAACTCTACTCAATCGGGGGCAACGATGTTGTTGTACAACTTGAAAGCAAAGTTTGGCATGTCGAATGCATGTTTATTGGAAATATTGAGGTAATTCATGATGAGCGCTAGTGTTGCAGCAAGGATGTTGTAACTCCTGGACTACCAGCTTTACTTATCAACCTGGGGTTTGTACAAACGTGGAGGTGGCAGTGTTGTATGCACAAGTAAAAGTGATGGTTCTACCTGTTGTCATTGTTCAGCTGGCGAGAGACCACTAGGGTTCCAAGCCAAACTTCTATAGAGTCAGAAGAAGCTTTATTCTTTGATGGAAGAAAGGCAAATCTACTCTAAGAGAGTTACTCTACTGCAGTAATGGAGAAAGCTGACATGTAATGCTAAACCACACCATGCTCTAATTAACCATTTAAAAAGCTATACTAAGCATAGATGCTAAGTCCATAATAAACAAATGCTACTATCTAAGTTGCAGAAGTAAAAAGCATCAAACAATACTAATGTGCAAGTAAAGAAACTAAACCTAACTCTGTTTTCACTTTTTTTTTGTCTTTTTTAAGCAAAATCAAGTATGTAAACTAATTGTTTTTGTGGATGTGACAGGCGGATTGAAGGTGTTTGAGGATGGATAGAAGGTTTATGAAGTGGTTGGATGGTGTGGAGGGGTCCTAGGAGGATTTTTGTGACTTCCTGGAGGTTTCCCATCAATTCGGCCTCAAAACAGGCCGTTTCAGGAAAACCTACAGGATGTACCAGAAACCTACTAGATGATCCTGTAGGAATTATAGGAAACCTATAGGATACAGTCGAGAGCTAATTGTGAGGTGTTGGAGGTGTTGGGAAGCTTATGAAAGGTGTTTGATAGGTGGAATGGAGTGTTAGAAGGTCTAGGAGCACGCAGGAGTCAACATCCAAGATAAGGGATTGCTAAATTCACTCAATGTGTTTAGGAGAATTTCAATGAAAAATGATGAAAAACTAGTAGGGTGATGGTGAGGACAAGGGATGGCTAAGGTGGATGAAGTGGAAGGGGGCTACTGGCTATGAAGTATTGGTTTCTTCCTAAATCACCTACTCTGCATAAAACATGTGTGCCTTCCAAAAAAATATGCAGCAAGATACATTTTCATAAACTAGAAAAGCATGAATCAACTACCTATATTATGCATGAAGAAAGTTGTTGAAGGGAATGAAAGCATGAGTGAGATCTTATTACAGAAATGGAGATGGAAAAATATGACAATGAAATCTGCCTTGCAACATTAAACAAATACTGAATTAAAGACAACAAACTCCAAAGCTCATAAAAGAACTAGAAATTTGTGTTTTTGGGGGCTGCTGAAGGGTCCCTTCCTTAAGTCATGGTCCCAGAGGGAGGAAGTGAGACCGAGACACCTGCTGAAAACCTTGTGGTGATCCTTTTTCTCCTTGCTAACCTACTACTTGAAAAAATACACAAATGGAATCAAACTATCACAACCAATCTAATCTACACTACTTGTAATGGAAATGCATCTAATAAGCAAATTAACAATTAAGCTATGAATCTACACTAAGCATACATGTACACTAAAGAGGAGCCTTGGCTGCTATGGTTGGGCCCTAACCCAAGAGCTTCAGCCCTTTGAGTTAACTCAGTGCTAGCTCAAAACAAAACTCATTCTCATTACTAAACAACAAATTACATTAAAAGAACTGTCACATGTCTTGCAGCTCGAAAATAGAGTAGAGTTTTACAATAAAAATCTGAATCCTACTAAGGTCCTAGGCCTCTCTACTTATACATTTGAAGTCTTCAACAACTTTGTAATGTCTCTCGCTTAATAATAAATAATAAATAAAAAAATAATAAATAATAAATCCCTTAATAATAAATAAATATTAAAATAAATTAAAAAAACTACAAGAAAATAATAATAAAACAACGAATAAAAAATTAATAAAAATAAAGATAGTAATAAATAATAAATAACCATACTAAATCTCTAAATAAATAGAAATAGAAATATAACAAGAAAATAGTAAAAAAAAATCAGTAAAGCTATCAAAAAGTAAAAACAAAAGAAATAAAACAAGAAAACAATAAAGTTGCATGTAGACACATGGAGTGTATGCATGTGGTTCCATGTGGTTCCCCTTCCAATGTTTGCACTATTTATTAGAGGGTGAGGAGGATGGGAGGCATTCCATCATTCCAAGATTTTATCTTTCATCCTCTTGGGAGAATGGTGTTCTAAGATAGAGGAGTCACTGGCAGTAGTACATTGATTGAGGGCTCGGGGTGGCCAGTTGTAACAAGTCCTTGCGCAATTGAGTGTACGGTTGGGTGGAGAGTCGTCCCCAAAACCATGTTACGATTAGTAGACGTCAGCCACAGGTAACACATGTAAGTGCCACTCTGATTTGAATTTAATGTTAACTAGCAAGTTAATTACATATTTATTTTGCTCTGTTACATATGGTATTAGAGCGAGGTTCAACCCTTAGGGCCTATGGGCATCTTTATTATAATATATATATAATAATAAATATATATATATAAATATTATATTTTGTTTTGTTGGGATTTTTAACTCGACTTGTTTTGGAAGTTACAGGATCGTTACTTCCGAGAGACCGCATGTTTTTTTTTTGTTCTACAAACCCTCGCTATATACATAACAAAATTTTTCAGTGCATAGTTATATTTTGATGGTGTTCATTTTTAAAGTCATTCCTATGAGTAATTTCCATGCCAAATCTTATCATGTACATATTTAAATAAAATTATGAATATGTTAGCACTATGCGTTGTAGAGTTTGAAGTACAATCGCTCCATATATTTGTCAATGATGTTGTTATCGAGGTCCTCATATATTTGTCAATGATGTTGGTATTGCACTCCTCTCTACCATATTCCATATAAGACATCCACTGCTGCCATAGTCATCAAGTCTAGGAGGCGTGTATAGAATATGAACTTGAGCACGTTGGATTTCCCATTTGCCTAAAAAAAAAAAAAAAAAAAAAAACTAAATTATTTGTATCACTTTTGGCCTACTGCCCCATGGATGTGGAGATATGTATAGATCCATGCTTTCTTTTGCAACATCAAGCGGCTTAGTGATCACGACAAAGTCGATGGTAGTATGTCAACATACATTTTCAGAAGGCATATCTTAAGCCCAACCGCATATCTCAGGTCAAACAGCTTCCTGCCTGTTGGGTTCTGAGCATGATAATTTCTGTAGAGAGATTGTGCTTATTGTGATCAAGCAAAACTTCAATCTCATCTTGCCTCAAAATAGAATAAGTCGTAACATCTGGAATCTGTAAAAAAAAAAAAAACAAACAAACAAACAAACATGTCGTATTACCACAAAAGTAGTGTTTTTATCTGATATATAAAGCGGTTTCAGACCAGCTGCACAATTAGCTTTCGGAAATTCTTTCATTACGTATCTAAGATAACAAGTTCTAAGTTCGAGTTTTCACTGAGCTGAGAAAATATAGCATGCCACAATACTCTGAATTGATAGAGTTGATCCTAAGGCAGGCAAGACTTGCTTTTCTATTGTTATTGTGGCTATAGTTTTTTACGTAGAATGAATGGTTCTGTTACTCTGACCCCACATAGATTGGGAATGTCGAGAATGAATATAGACTTTTCCCTTTTGAGAGCGAGACACTTAACGCTCCTTGATCCTTGCAAAGTTACTTATTTGGTCTTGGAGGTTATATTTTCCTCTGTTTGAGATCAAGATCAATAGATTCCCCTGTTTTGGTTTCTGTTTCTGTGAGCGATGTTTTTTCTTTTCTGGGGTGATCTATGTATTTATGGTGATCTCCGCTTTCTCATGCTGGAATTCTAATGTTGCTCTCTGCTAAGAGTCAATCTGATCTGTGCTTCAATGTAACCTCTTTTTGGTTTTAAGTAATGAAAGAAGTTTGTTCTTTTCTTCTTGAAAAAAAATGATAAATACCTCCAAACACCACGATTTATTGGGGGAATTAAAGGCTCTATCTGTCTCGGTTCTATTCGTAGGGAAATCCTGTGTCAGACAGACTCGTAGACTGCATTCACCTCTATTTTTTCTTAGGAGAAATACTAAAAATAGTTTATGAGTTCTCTGTTTTTCACTCTTTGCAATTTAGCCATTTTCCGGTTCAAATTGATGATGAGCTGATCCAACCTTCCATCAATCCCCTCGCTAAAAAGACAATGCCAAGAAATTGATGCTAACATGTTCTCATATAGCTTATACTCCTCATATAGTTGGTGGACGTAGAAACGACCTGCCGAAGTGAAGTAGAGATATGGCTGCACAAATTCGATCAAACTCTGGCTAATTTAGTTGTCCTTGAATAGAACCATCATTAATTAATTAATTTTCACTGTATTTTTAATAATAGTTGCTTACAGACATGCCTCAAATTGTAAGTAGATGCCCCAGTTGATCCTATAATAGGCTTCAAGCTATATACATTCCTTGAAGACTATTTCTAAGCAGACCTGGGCATAAGTTTCATAAATTAATGATCCAAATAGAGGAGGTTCTTGCTCAAACTCACATAAGGCTACTGTACCAGGTCATGCCGACATTCCAGCTGAAGACTGCGTAGATAGATTGAATTAGTAATGTGAATAATCTGTTTAAAAATGTTGATAATCTATTTAGAATGCTGATATAGTAATATTTAGAATACTGATATCATAATGTGAGAATTGTTGATACAATAATTAAAGACGCAACTTGAATTTGTAGATAATGATTGAAAAATATAGATTGAATTTACAGGGATTGTTACTTACTAGTTTGATAATTAAAATTTCAACATCTTGGTTGAAGTCACAAACTTTCGCTATCTATTGATCTGATCATGTCAGCATCCAGGTTACAGCCATTACCTCAAATGAAGTACATATCTACTCAAAGTCCAAGCACCGAAAGAATTCAAAGCGCTAAAAACATTATAGCTAAAATGTATTGTAGCCAATACGTTTGTTCAGAGTTCCCTGGTTTTGTTTCGATCCTTATGTTGTAATTAATGAATGTAAAACTTGGTAGCTATTAATACTTTGTTAAGGGTTTGATATGGTGTTGCCTTTGCAGGTGCGCTTGCAAGCGGGCCATCTTATTAATAAAATGATTTTGTTTTGTGTTTTGGGGAGGGATAACCTTCCCAGTCATCCACTCCTGTTTGGGGTCAGGTGGCGGTGTCTCTTCTTGTTTATGGTGTGTTTTTATTGGAATATCTCTTTGGCTGTTTGATTTCTTAAAGGCCCTTAGAGTAATCATTTACTGATCATAAGAATCCCAAGATACATTCAATAAAACTTGTTTCATAATTTATTTTGTTAAAGGCAGTCAATTTAATTTTTCTTCTAACATAAGTTATGATTACTTAAACAGATACTCAAAATATTTTACTCTACAGCACAGAATTTCAATTTATGTTAAACTTTTGATTCTGTTGTGAGAATTCTCATGACATAAATAGTTTTATATCACTTCTCATGGCAACGAAGATTAAAAATGACAAGTTCTATGGAAAATTTGGACTTGGCATGATTTTGCGCTGGTATTATTCGTGTGTCATTACATTCTAGCTATTGCTGGTTATCGTGTGTTCAACCTGAACTAGCTTTGAAAACCTTTTCCAGACATGTCATTATAACAGTGATGATAAAAAACTGTATTCAAGTTTTTCAACTCTGACTCAAATCACACATAATCTAAGGCAATAGCGGATGATGCTGCAAGCTAGGAATCTGATATTTTTGACACACATTAACCTCTTTTTCATTTCTAGATCACATGATAACTCTGATAAGCCATTAATTTTTTGCTAACGTCCTGATGATACTTCAAATAAATTCAAATTTATAAATCTGGAACGATCTCGATTTTAAACCAATTGTTGCATTTGAGATCTTTCGTTTTCATATGCCTGCAGATTTCAGGGTCTCAATTCCTAAATTCCTTTTTATGATGCAAATGGATATAAACAGTGGTAATTAATTTGTTGACGCCAATTCTTTTGGCGAAGGGTATTTAAATTTAAATCAATTCCTGATGCCATTTGTACAGTTTAATATTTGCATCACTTCTCCAATCAAGGCAAATGTTTAAATGGATCAACAAATTTCATCCCTACACACATTTCATCTAACTAATCTATGGAACATTGGTATACTTTATTTTTGGCAACACTAGTGGATCTCTGGATCAATTGATTACTAATAAATTAATATGTGAATGATCTTTTCAATGCATGGGTTCCATGAGCATATATGATATACTTCACTGTACCATGTTCCACGACACATTAATCGCATGCGATGATCTTTCTATATATATTTCTGATAAATAAAAAATGAAATACACATATAAAATATTCTAATAAATTTGATTTTGCATTGCAATTGCCATTCACATTACATTTATGTGCTCATTTATTACATTTGTATCAATGTTCTTAATCATATCATTGTATATTAACATCATCAAGCTACCATTGAAGTCTCCTTCATCCTTGAGTGAATCAGTTGGGTTTGCAGTATATATATAAACCAGAGGAGGGTATATTTTAGTCTCAGTGGAAAATCGTACAGATTTGGATTTGGAACATCTAAATCATGTTTTATTGTTTAAACTTTATGACAGCTAAATCGTACTATGATTTCAGTTTAGTTTAATTAACTGTTATGAGGTTGAGTATAATGTTACATGAGGTTTCGTGGTTGCATATAGAGGACAAAGTGTCTAAGGAGAAAGGGAAAGGAGAAACTTGCAAATTTTATAACGATGATAACTAATGATAGCTCATGTGATTATGGTCAACTTGGATCAGATGCTTAAGGTGGTTGAGAGGAAGTATCACAACAAGAGTAAGAAATCAATAAGAAGAGGTAACCTATTTTAGAACATAATGGAAGAATTTGGTATAATCATAACTTGGGACTCTAAAGGTATCACTATAAGGTCTATCTAAGGATGGTGCACTAAAGAAGAAAATATTGGCAATTAACTAATGAAGTTGAATAATCATGGTAATAATGAAGGTCATTTTTTAAGGAACCTCGAAGGTATGATAAAATAGAATGATTGGAGAGGATAAGTTGTGTGCATGACAACATCTAGAACAGTTTTTGGGAGAGCCACATTGTATAGTTTTCCATAATGGATAACAAGATGCATGATCAGGCAATTTTATTATGTGGATGTCTTAAAACGGGAAATGAAAAGCAGATTACATTTGGTAGTCATCTTAATAAATTTATTTTTCAGGTATTACCCAGGTTGGGAAAGAGTAAAAACATTTCCAAAGTATATTAGTGCTAAGTTTTTAAGAGAGGAGGAAAAGAAACCACAATGATTGGAGGTGAGAAATTAAAGTCAATTTAATAAAATAGAATGAAGTAAAGAAGTTTCCATTTTTTAAGCTAGTAGACATGGAATATTGAGAAATTAAGACTAGGAGAAAAATATATATAAGAATATCTGGTAGGAGGAAATGAAGGGATGTTCTATCAAGAAGAAAGTTCTTTAAGGGTATTGATGAGTGGACCGAGAAACATGATTGGTAATGGTCATAGTGATGATCTACATAGTTCAAAAATAGGAAGAAGCTTTGTTCCCATAGTGTTAAAAGAGGTTGTTTCCACATGACACCACATTTAAATTTTTCGTGGACAATGATGATCGTAGTGTTTCCAACTGTTTCAAAATCTAAAATAAAGATACTATTTAATTTGAAAGAATCTCTTGTCCAACTTGAAGAAGGGTGAATTTACAATAAAGCAATCGAATGGTATTGAGATAGGAACTTGATGAGATAAGAAAATATTTTTGGTGGATGAAAATGATAATTGTTAAGTGATGTATGTATATGTCAACGCAGATCAACAAACCCTCATGCAAGTAAATTAAGCATGATAAAAAAATGAAATCATGATGACCTAGTGTTTGCATATAGCGATATTGGAATCGATAAGCCAAAGGGTGAATGGATGTAAAACCAAGGGATTTTAATTTTGAGATAGATGATTTAAATAACGATGGTATAACTAGTAATATCTTAAACAATGAATTTCACCATAATTTCCTTAGGGAAGGAAGAATTTATGACAAGAGATTAAGACTCAAGATGATGAGGCTCATGTGAAATTTAACGATATACTTAGATGATTATATCGATGATGTAAATGAACAACTTCCTAGTTCAAAGAAGTGGAAATTATTAATGAAAAGTAATTGACAACTTGATGAAAACATATTGACGATGTTTCATGATATGATGGTAGGAGGATAACGATGTACATGTGGTTCTTATAGTGATAATGTATCCATATGATGATAGTGATATGCATAGGTATTATGACGTTATGTCAAGATATATTGTCATATTCATTTACTACGTGATGATAGGTATTTAATGTTTAATACTCATGATGGATATGATATGCATAACGTGGCATAGGAATTATGAGGCTATAATATGATATTTATTGACATGTGGTTCATTTATTATGTGAAGTCATGGTATGTCTTTGATATAAATATGTTGATGGTATATCTAAAGCATGTGATAGTTGCGTACAAATTTATGACATGCATAAGCATGTAGTTCGTTATTACTCCTAATGTTGCGATTAACAATGATGAATGTTCTCATGATGACATGCAAGACTTGGCATGTGGATTATTTTCTATGATATTATGATGATATAGCTAATGCATTGGTTGCATGTTGAGGTGTGATGATTGACACGATTCCACAAATGGGTCGAGAGGGCCAGTTTATTTGATGATCTCGTGCGAGCCCATATGCATGAGGGAGAATAAGTAACACCATATGGGCTGGGGACAAACTCAATCAACACTACATATGCTAGTGGTTCCTTTGTCTTGTGTAGCTCTTGATGGATAACTCTTGAAGGGCTATGGGACCATCAAGAGGAGGCCAAGTGCCTGATGTTCTAGTCTGGTGCCTGTTATTGGATTGGGATGCCGAAGTCAAGTGGGGGTGTAAGGACTTCGATGCCTGGGGTTATGCGCCTTAGTAGTTGTGGAGGGAGTGGGCCAGCCTTGCGAGATGCCCATAGTCATTGAGTACCGTATCGGATGCCTGCCTTGGGGCATATGAGGTCTGAGTCAGGCGCGAGCCTTAAGGCCAGCCTTGGACTAGAATACAGACCGGGTCAGGCTTATGCCTGGTGTCGAAAGTGGGAAAAAGGACAGAGATTCCTTGGAATTTCCCGGGTGTTGTGGAACTTTCGATGCCTGCTGGTTATACTAGTTCAGCAGAGGGTGTCGGCAACATGAAGTAATAAAAATAATAAATAGTAAATAATTCAACTTAACTTCGGGAAAAAAGTTCCTTAAAATGGGAGAGTATGTAATCTCCCTCCCTTAATAATAAATAATATATAATAAATAATAAATCCCTTAATAATAAATAAATATTAAAAAAATACAAGAAAATAAATAATAAACAATGAATAAAATAATAATAAAAATAAAAATAGTAATAAATAATAAATAACCATACTAAAGCTCCAAATAAATCTAAACAGAAATAAAATAAGAAAGCAATAAAGTTGCATGTAGGCAGATGGAGTGTAGCATATGGTTCCCCTTCCAATGTTTGCTCTATTTATTAGATGGTGAGGAGGATGGGAGGCATTTCATCATTCCAAGATTCTATCTTTCATTCTCTTGGGAGAATGGTGTTCTAAGACAGAGGAGTCACTGGCAGTAGTACGTTGATTTAGGGCTCGAGGGGAGCCAGTTGTAGCAAGTCCTTGCGCAATTGAGCCTACGGTTGGGTGGAGAGTCGTCCCCAAAACCATGTTTCCATTAGCAGACGTCAACATAGGTAAGTGCCACTCTGATTTGAATTCAATGTTAATTAGCAAGTTAATTACATATTTATTTTGGGTTGTTATAGAGTTCCTTAAAATTAGGGAGGCTCGGCTCCCAAACTCGAGATAAACTGGTGCTTTGCCTCTCACTTACTCGGCTGCTTCTAGTCCTCATGATTGGTTGTTTACACTCTGAGTTGATGGATGCATATTCAAACGAAGGGGTAGTAAATGAGGAGGATTTACCTCATACAATCCCTCTCCCTTGTCCCATTCGAGTTTTGACCTTGGTCTTTGCCAAAATTCCTTAATTTTCTCCTTTAATCCCGCATTAAATGCACATTAGACCACAAAGCAAAATATCGAACTCTAACTCACCTCATAAACAAAATATAATCAAAAGCATGCAATAAGCTATCAGAATAGTTGGTTTGACTCAGCTAGGAGGTGAATTAAGGCCCATATAATTACCCAATGATGAGGCTCATCATCACCCCCTACTGAAAGTGTTTCTCATCCTCTGAGCAACTTAGTCAATATCCATATCCTTCATGGCTATGGTAGCCTCTATGACATCCCATGCCTCTGTTGTGCTCTCCTCTTCTTGTTCATAAAAGCCTGCTTTCTTTTCTACCTCTTCCCACTGCCTCTTTTCTTCTTCTTATTTTCTCCCTTCTAGCATCCCTAAGAGTAGTGGTGGACTGAGTTTTAGGCCTATCCAATTGACCTTCAACCTTTGCATAGATTGCTTATACATAGGTGTCCTGTTGAGTGCCTCTCTCAACCTTTGAGGGGAGTGATATTCTCTTATATTTAAGCTATATGGCAGGGTGTTACATCTCCTCAGGCAAGCCTATATACTATCATCTCCTAGCAGCCTAAACATGTCCTCAAAATGTGAAATTGCTTACTCTTGGGCAGCAAGATATCTAGGTGCCAGCTGAGGATCATTTGCAATCAAATTATGGGTACTGATGAGGGCCATGGGATTTGATTGTTCAGCTCTGATCAAAAGAGGTTCAGTTTTCTCTCTTGCCAATATCCTTTTCATCTTTGCAGCTCTTGACTCCTCATGGTTCATCCATGATGCCAAAGCCATTAATTGTATATCTCCTAGCTTGGCATTAGGGTCCCATACATTCATGTCTATGAGGGCCATGTTGTGCAAATAAAACTCAGCCATTTTGGCCCTATCCTCTAGTGTACTTCGATCACCAAGATCAATAAATTGCATGTAGTCCTGAAATGGCATGGTTCCCCTCTGTGCTAGTGTCTTAATCTAAAACTACAGCCATTTTTCTTTGAGGTAGAGAGTATAAGATTTAGCTGGCATCCTACACTGGGTTGCCTCCAAGTAGAGGTTGGCCATACATTCCAATTGGTTCTCTCTTTCTTGCAGTTGTCCTCTCAGCCATGCATTTTTTGTCTCTAGTTGATTTCTCATTATAGCTTCTCTGTCCCTCAAGCCACTTAGCTCTCTGCCCATTTCTTTGAGTTTCTCTTCCATGTGCCCAATGTCTTCCACCCCCTTTGATTTGGTGATCTACATCCATTAGTGAGTTCTGGCCCTCTCCTTCTCAAGCTCGAAGAACAGTGGGATGGCAAATTTTTGAGGTATGACCCTGCCTCCTTCAATGAACCGGTAATAGGAGTCCATGTTAGGTTGGGGCTAGGTTATTTTGTCTCTAGGTCCTCCTCTTTAGCTTCTTGCTGCTCCCCTACCTTCCTTTTCAATTTTTGTGCTTCCTGTAGATTCAACAGAGTATCCTGTAGGACTGTTTTTGCTTCCTATAGATTTTGCTATGGATCCTATAGGGTTGCCTTACCCATTGATGAAGTTGATCTAGTAGTAGGCCTCCTCACATAGGTGATAGGGGACTTAGGGGAAGGCATTTTGTCTTTTTGTGTAGGGGAATCTTCAATCACAATAGGAATATTGGTTGATGTTTGTGGCTTCCCCTGTCTTATTCTTGTGCTCTTTCTTGTTCTGAAATATAGTGGGGTCTGCCTCTACCTTTTTCCTTTTTTCCTGATTGGGGTACTGAGAGAAGTGAGGGTAGTTGTTGCCTCTCTTTTAGTGGCCTCTGGAGACACCCTAGGTGACTCCTCCTTGTTTTATGTCCCCTATTTTCCATTGCCTTTTTCCTCTATGTCCTTCTTGTCTTCTTCTTCTTGTAGATATTCATCAACTCTATCAGTTTCCTCCTTAATTTCCTCCTTTGTTTCTTCATCATCCTCCTTCTCTTCTCCCTCTTCTTCTTCATCTTCATCATGTTCCTTTGTGTCAACTCCTTCTTCATCCATCTCATCCTCATCTCCCTCTGTATCTTCCTCTTCCTGTTTTACTTCCTCTTCACTGACAGTAGGACTAACATCATAAGTGAGAGCTTTGATGTCATCCTCTGCTAGCATGTCTCTGAAAACTGACCATGTTATAGGAGTTTTGAGGTTTTGGAGGGCATCTTCTATGAGGATCCTAATTAACCCATGGTGAGCTAATTGTTGGGAATTTCCCTCCACTTTGATGCTTGAGTCTATGAGTGATTGAAGCAAGATATATGGTATGTTGAGCCTTTGGTGAGGGGGTGTTTCTGCTCCAAATCTTAATTCTTCAAGGATCATGAAATGATAGCCATAAACAACACTATACCTACCCTCACATGAGATGTATTTGATTAGTTGGTAGCCTACCTCATTCCATGGATATGCCAGACTTTTCCTCGTTACTCTATTTTTGTCCTCAGTGGGTTCCTCAACTTCTAAAAAGAATTTTCTTTTGGCAACATGGCTATCTCCTTTGTCTTCTTTTCTCCATGGTATTCCTAGGGAAAGTGTGGTGACTTTTCTGATGAGCTCAGGGGTGAGATCTATAGTGAGGCCCCTTATTACAACAGTGGCATGGATTCTAGTGTGTGGAGTGAGGGAGAGAGCAAATTCTTGAGCCAACTCATCATGATACCCTCTGAATTTTTTGGAAAACCCCCTCCAGTCATGTCTTGTGAAGTTTCAAGCACTTGGGGGTGTTGTTGGATTCTCACAGTGTTTGTGGGTCTCTCCTATTAAACCCTCTTGTCATCTTACTGGTGAAGCTTGAGGAGAAAAGGAGAGGGCTGAAATAATTTTTCAAATGCAGGAGAAAAAAAGAGATGACTGTGTATTTAATTCCCTTCACACAGTTGCTAAATTCACTCAAATGTAGAGTAACCTTGGTTAATTTACTTGCAAAGGGGAACATAATTTCAGATCCCACCTCATTAAACCGTTTGCAGTGGCCAACTCTTGTGATATCCCTTCTAAACTCTTCTCTGCCAATCCTGTAGATAGTTTCTGTGTATCTTGTAGGAATTCCTGTGCATGCTCCTGTAGGAATACTTGTGCAGTCCTGTAGGAATTCCTATGCAGTGAATGATGGATCTTTTCTTCCGGTGGGTTGCCTGGGCTATGAGAGCGACTTGAGTGAGTGAGTTTCAAGGAGGTGAAATGCATGAATGGATGGGAACAATGTTTTATTTCCTCTTATGGTGATTCGGGGTGAGGTGGTGTGCTGGAAGTAAAGGTACGTTGTTATTTTTGGACCGTTGGTCTCCACTACCACCTCATCATTTCCCACTCCTCGTAATTAGCTACCACCTTTTAGATCCGTAGTCTAACTGCTTTTTGCCCTATTCCTTCTCTGTCTTTGAGTTGACTATAGCCACGTGTGAGATGACACCCGGTTGTGCATGTGCTGACTGAACAAAGGTGGCCAAGTTAACTAGCCACCTTTTCACTTATAAACCAACTATCTCGTAACCCTTACAATTTTTTACTACATGATGCATATGAGAGAGCGAGCAGGATACTTACCTGTGGTTTCAATGTTATGCTACAGTTGTCAAAGACCAAAGGTGCTACTATGTATATTTGATGCATGTCATTCTTCATCCTCCTCTTGTTGTCTGCTAATGGCTTCCTTGTTTTTGCAGGTACCTGTGGTTGAAGATCTGATGCTATTGCTTTTGAGCTTCTGGATCATCATGGTGTAGACTTGTTGCTAGTGTGATTGGTATTCTGTGGGATAGGCTGCTACAGGATTTCCTATAGGATGTCTTGTAGTTGCTTCTCCCTCATAATTCTTTAATCATTTTTCTTGTTGGGGCTGTGAGGATGGTGACATGGATGGAAAGGAGTGGGAGTGTGGAGAGAAAAGAATACTTAGGTGATGCTCTTTACTCCTCTCTGTTTCCTTTCTTTTTTTCTTTTTCTTTTTTGAAGACTAGATAGAAACTCTTGAAACTGATTTTTTTTTTGAATGGTGAGTGTAGGGATGATGATGGTGGACAATGTGAGGTGCTAGATCATGAAGAGGGTGAATTTTAGGGACCTAGCAAGTCCATCATTTGCCTTCGGATTGCTTCCTGTAGGATTTGGGTCACTGTAATTCCTATAGGACCATCCTGTAGGTTTTTAGGGGATCCTGTAGAAAACACGGTCTTCGTATAAAATGAAGGAATGGAGTGGAAAAATGACAAAAATGATGGAGGGATGCATGGGAATGAGTGAAAATTTAAATATGTGAGTGGCAGGGGTCTCCTTGGGATCCTCTTTTGCTCCTTGACTGCCCTTCTTGCCCACCTGCAAATGGAAATGTCATGATTAATTTTTTTTTTTTTTTTAAACAACTAGGCTACCTTAGAGAGGTTTTCCCCCATCTATTTGCTGTGGGCACCTCAAGAAAGGTTTTCACCTAGGGATCATCTTATTCTCTCTTTTTTTCATCACTGGTCTGCCTCAAGAGGTTTTCAACCCAATGATGGGACTCAGGCACCTTGTAGGTTTTAACCCTGTACAAAAATTACCTGCATACAAATTCTAAAAAACACAGAAAATAAACAATGCAAAAGCATAACACATAAAACACATATACACAAATATTTTCCCCTGGATCCCAAAACCGAGACTACTAGCTTGATTTTTCATTATATTCCTTTTAATGTTACAATACATATTTATACATGTCGAAGCATCCAATACCATGGACCGAAAACCATCGTGTCTAAAACCATGGACCGAAAACCACTGCGTCCAAAACCGTGGACTGAAAGCCATAGGTAGGTTCGCCCAACCTAATATAGGGTCCAAAAAAAAAAAATTGCGGGGCGCTGCACCAGACCCTGTAGAGGGGGGCTACCCGCCCCCCTCAAACCCCACACGGGGGGGGGGGGGGGGGGGTTGCCGCCCCCCCATTGCATAATCGGCACAACGAAGGGGGGGCGCCCCCTCTAACCCCCTGGTTCACTACGTGGGTTAGTTGTGGAAAGAATATAACGCAACCCAACACGCCTCATGGAGGTTTTCACCCGAGTCCTTATTCTTTTTTCTTTTTTCTCAGTGATTTTATGAGGGCGGAGGTGGAACTTGCTCCACTATCATCACTGTTTTATTGATATCATCATCGAGCTCTTGTTTTGATAAAGGTCTCTTGTAAAATTTCAATCGGTGTCCATTAACAAGCAAAGGAATGGCTTCTTCATCTATGGTTCTGATTTTCACTGAACCATTATCATGGCATCTTTCCACAACATAAGGTCCAAGCCATCTTGTCCTTAACTTTCCCTTGAAGTCTTTATACCTAAAATGATATAACAATGCCCAATTGCCTTCTTGAAATTGCTTCTCCTTGATATTTTTATCATGCCATATCTTCCTCTGAAGTTTAAGTACCTCTGTATCTAGGAGGGCCTGCATTCTGAATTCATCCAATCCATTTGTGTGGTCTAAAATGCGGATGCAAATTAGAGTTTAATTTAATGTCAACCCGAGAAGGTAAACGTAGAAGTGCTGATCTAAAATATATAAATCTAGAAAGATTCCTAATTTGTCCAAGATCTTAAAGTCCCCTTACAGGAACATAATCATTAAGATCTCTTTCAATAACTAATCAAGCCTAGATCTAACAATTGTTTGAGATCTATGATTCTCTTACAAGAATATATTCTACAAGATCTCTTCCAACATTAGAACATCTAATAAGAAATTAAAAGCTGAAATGAAATAAACCTAGATCTAATAATTGTATGAGATCTTACGATTCTCTTACAAGAACACCTTCAAATAAGATTCTTCCAATATTAGAACATTTAACAAAACTTGAACGCTGAAATCAAACAAAAACATAAAGTAAATTATAAACAAATAAGCATGTAAGTGAGGCCATGGGGGCCCTCCATAACTCCACCAACACACCACTTCAATGGAGACTCAGATGTAGAAGCAAAATTGAAGTATGATCCTTTATTTCAAAATCAAGATTACAAAAACTTCCAGATTACAAATGGGGGAGATTGTACTCCTATTTATACAATGGGATGAGTAACAAATCATAATGATCATCCACTAATCTACTTTCCCATTATTACAAAATATGATCCCACAAATCTCTCAAGCATTTTTAACTGCTTTCCCATTATTACAAAATCTAATCCCACAAATCTCTCATATATCTTAGATAAGATATGCCAACCAAATCCTCCATGCTTTTCTCCTTAGGAACATGCTTGCATAATTATCTCCTTAATATGGTGGAGGAGATATGGATAAGTCTCTTAGAACATATTTCCTACACATCACAAAACTCACATATTCTTGAGATATATATAAAAATATGTACATTTTCTAATAATTAATCATAAATTCACTTGTAATACAAAAATGAATAAAATTGAAAATAAGAAGGTGAAACCCAAATGTATGTATGAAAATGATATGATAAAAGGTTAATGGCATGATGAAATGTAAGGAATAGTGAAGAAAAAGGTGGATGAAAATATGAGATTTATGAGTCCCAGCACCATTCAATTGGAACAATCTCTCTTTTTGTGCACTGCTAAGATCCAAATCTAGTTGGTTGCCATCCTTAATGTGTTATATTCAAATTGAATGGACAACAAGGCCTTTTTCCAATAGACCATCTCATATGGTGTGAATCTAGTGGTGGTCTTCCATGTGGTATTATAGGCCCAGGTGGCCTGAACTAGTATTTCAACCCAATCCTTCCTGTTGCTGCTCACCACCTTGGTTAAGATGCCCTCCAATGCTCTATTGGTCACCTCCACTTGGCCATTAGCTTGTGGATGATAGGGAGTGGAGGTCATATGCTTGATCTTGTGATGGCTGAGCAAGTCTTCAATCATGTTCGAGGTAAACTCGCTGCCTTGGTCTGTGACCAGCGCTTTAGGGTACCCAAATTTGTAGAATACATTCTCCCTTAGGAACTCAACCACCTTCTCTTCTGTTGCTGCCTTAATTGCCTTGGTTTCAACCCACTTAGTCAAATAATCAGTGCACACAATAATGTATTGTTTTTTCTTTGAAGGAGGGTCAATAGACCCAATGAAGTCCATCCCCCACTTGTCAAATGGTTCGAAAGTCACTTGAAGTTGCAGAGGCATTTCATTTCTTGGAGTAGGCCTTGCCATCCTTTGGCACCGATCACACTAACTAGTGTAATTTTTTACATCCTAATGAAGATTGGGCCAGTAATAGCCTGCTTGTAACACTTTGAACATTGTCTTCTTTGCTGCAAAGTAACCTCCACAAGGACCATCATGACAGGTCAAAAGGATGTCAAAGAATTCCTCTTCCCTAACACACCTTCTCAAGATTTGATCTCGGCTAAGATTGAAAAGATTGCCCCCAATCCAAGTGAAGGGGGTGCTTTTCCTGACTATCTTGCTCTTTTCTTTTGAGGAGAAGTTTGGTGGGAACTGCGTTGATACCAAATAGTTCGCTATATCAACAAACCATGGAGAGAGAACATAAATAGTAAATAAGTGCTCATCTGCCATTCATTCTTCACATGCAGGCAAATTTACCCTATACAGAAAGTCTGCAACAACATTTTCTTTACCAGGCGTATCAACAAGGTTTAGATCAAACTGTTGTAATAAAAGTAACCATCTTATAATTCGGGCATTCACATCTGCTTTGTTCATTAAATATTTGATTGCAACATGGTCAATATGCACAAATGTTTGATAGCCTGTAATGTAATGCCTGAATTTGTTTAATGCATGCACAACAACCAGCAGTTCCTTTTCGGTCACTGTATAATTTAGTTCAGCCTTTGATAAGTTCTTATTGATAAAATAGATAGCATAAGGCAGCTTTTCATATATCTGGCCTAGGACTGCTCCTATGGCTCTGTGTGAGGCATCAACATGAATATGAAAGGGGAGGGCCCAGTTTGGGCCTCGGAGAATTGGTGCAATGGTTAACGTATCCTTTAGTATGTCTAAGGCCTCTTGACAGCTTTTTGACCATATAAACTCATAATCTTTGGCCAACAAACCAAATAAAGGAGAGGCCAACTTGCTGAAGTCCTTTATGAACCTTCGGTAGTATCCATTTAACCCTGGGAAACTTCTGACATCTCTCTGCTTTTGAGGAGGTGGGATCCTTTGGATGATAGTTATTTTGTTTGGGTCCACCTGCAGTCCTTGCTGAGATATTAAATGACCTAGCATGGTCCCTACAGTCATTAAGAATTCACATTTTTCAGGACTGAGAAACAGGTTCATTTCAATGCATTTGTGCAGTACTTTGCCTAGGTTAGACATGGCTTCTTGAAAATCACAGCCATAAGGTGTAAAATCATCCATATAAATCTCCATCACATCATGGACTAATTCAACAAAAATACTCAATACTGCCCTCTATAAAGTGGCAGGAGCATTGCATAGGCCAAAAGGAAGGACCCTATAGGAAAAAGTAATCCAAGGACAGGTGAATGTGGTCTTATCTTAGTCTTCTGGGCATATCTGGATTTGGTTGTACCCACTGAATCCATCTAGGAAAGAGAAAAATCTTTTCCCTGCCAGGCCATCTAGCAATTGGTCAATGAAGGGTAGAGGAAAAATGATCCTTCTTTGTGGCTTTTTTCAACTCCCTCTAATCGACATAAATCCTCAACTTACCATTTTTCTTTAGAACTAACACCAAAGGAGAGACCCACTCACTGTCATAGATAGGGTAAATGAATCCTGCATCTAGCAGTTTTTGCAATTCTTATTTGACTCTATGTTTAAGAGATGGATTCATCCTCCTTTGTAGTTGTCGGACAGAGTTGCAACCTTCTTTGATGTATATGTGGTGATTACACACTAAGGGGTGTACTCCCTTCATCTCCTTGTAACTCCAAGCGAAGGCTTCTAAATTTTCCTTTAACTTGTTGGATAGCTTCTCCTATTCGAGAGCAGAAAGAGATGGAATGATTTTCAAGGTTCTCTCTGGGCCAAATTTTATGGTTTTGACACGGAGTGGTTGGGAATCAGCCAAGCATAAGTTAATTGGATGATTGTTCTAGGTTTTCTTTACTGGTTCTTCTAAAGGTAATGAACCAGGATTTGGGCTTTGGAGTAGGTGTTTGATCAAGTCATCCTCATCTTGCTATCCTCCTCCCATGGTTGCTTCCAAAGCATAAAGTTTGGCAGAATAAAATTCATCTTCTTCCTCCTCCTCCAACCATAAAGGTAAGTCTTGCTCTAGAGAAGGTTGAGTAGGAGGGTATAGGACTAACTGCTTAGACATATGCCCATTCTTGATGGTCATATTCTCAGCTCTGCATCTAATGTAAGCATCAGCAGTGGCGAACGATGGCCTCCCAAGAATGTGAGGATAACTAGTACGCTTAGCCCTAGGCTGGAGAACTAGGAAATATGCAAGGTACTCCCAGGAGTCAATGGAGACCATCACATCTTCCAAAATTCCCTCAAGGGTTACTGTGGAACAGTCTGCAAGTTGCAGAAATGTTGTGGTCTTCCTCAATGAACCTTGGAGGTTGAGCTTGAGCATGGTGTCCTTGATCATCACATTAATGACAGCCCCAAGATCAATCAGAGTGTGTGGGACAATGGTGCCATTGATGTGCACATCTACTACAGGACTTCCAGGGTCCAAATATTTTGGACATATTACATGCCCCAACATTAAGTTGGACAACTACCCAATGACATTAATGGTAGGGGCATCCCTTTTTCGCCTCCCTGGATGCTCGAAGCATTTATCCTTAATCAACTTATTGTAAATGGGAAAATCTCTCATTACCTGGAGAAGGAAGATTTTTACACATAGATTTTTCAATTCTCCCAGAAGTTCAGTCTCTTCCAAGGTAGGCTGGAGTGGTTGGGCTAATCTCTCAGGAAAGGGTAGATTTACTTTAAGGTTTCTTTCCTCTCTTTCTTCCTCAACCTCCCTAGGTGGAGGGGGAGGTTGGTTATCTGGGAGAACTCTCCCAAATCTCAGGTTAATCTCCTGGATTTCCACAGTATAGCTGGATATGATGTCTCTCCACTGTATACTTGTTGAGCCTGCCTATTGTTCAGGTTCGAATTTGGCTGGGTCAACATCTGGGGTTGCTTGGGTGGAGCAGAGTGTAGGAGCTGTGATTGGGCAGGTGGTAGAGGCAATAGAGCTGGAGCATTGTAGTATTGGGGCCTCCACCCTGTAGTGGTGTATTCCACTGAGGTTGTGGCAGAGCATAAGGTTGAAATGATTGGATGGTTGGCTGGGAATGATAATGAGATGCATAGAACCAAGAAGGGGGTGTAGACCAGGAAGAATGAGTAGCGGGTGTGGTGAAGTAAAATTATAAGTGCGGACATGAATGAATTCCTCTAGCCCGATAATGGGTTTAGCCACAACAAATAAATTCTATGGAATATTTCCTTAGGTTAGAATCAATCAAGAGGGCCTACCTCTTGGTCCGCTTATCTTGCTTGATGTTTTCCTTGCTTGCTCGCTCCAACTATCTCTCGCTTCCTTCTTCAAGCACCTGAAACAAGTAAACAACAACAGACAACAAACATGATAATAGACAAATTGCAATTCAACCTACTTAACAAGTCAAGAAACATTAAGCCATGAATATGTAATATTACAAAACATGTAGGAAATCAATCGATAGTTGCATATATTGATATCAAAGAGAGATTACAACCATTCATCATGATGTTGCAGTCCTCCTCTGACAAGACCAGGTTCCCACACACTTTTGCTAGCATTCCATGATAGCCTCAATCAACAATAGTTTTAAAGCTCTTCCCTTTAGGTTTCACTCCAAACCAAATCACACTTCTCCCTCACACAACTAGATAGCTACAACTAGTAATAGCTTGTTGCCTACTCCAAACCAAAATAGCATAAGCACACTAACATCAACACTCTAACTAGCTTGTGCTTGGGAAGAAGGGAGGTTTATATAGGAAAAATGGATGGGATATGGATCCTCTTCTCATGGGAGAAGGTCTTATCCCTTGAGGTAGTTCCATCATTACAGGGGAAAGGAGCCCAAATTGTCATCCTCGACCCCATCTGGCCAAACCATTTACCAGACTTCCATTACGAAGCTTCTAGAGCTGGAAGCTTCGGCTCCTAATTTAAAAAACTTTCCATAATAGGACCAATGTGAATGGAACACAGATTAGTCGCTCCGGTCAGCGCGAGGATTAGTGCTAATCTCTGCACATCGGCACGGGGAAGACAAAGGTCATTAGCATCGGTCTTGTAAACTGGGCAAAACAAAAGTTTAGGGGAAATGGTATAAAGGGAATTTATCTACTCATGAAGAGGGACATAATGGGAGTTTCTTCACGAAGGCAAAGCATGGGGGGTTCGCTGTAGAGGTCCTCCAGGATCAAGGAACGGGGGGTACAGGGACAGTGACAAAATGTTGTGAACAAATTCCCCATAAAGCGTGAAGGCCGAGTTGGAGTGAGGGATGAAATTATTTATAAATCGATGCGGCGAACTGGTCTGTCATTGGAAAACTTATGAGCAAGTACATATACATACACATAAACTGAGATCACTGTCAAATGATACATGAATCATGGCATGGATGCAGCCATCCAGAGAATGATCATGTAAATGGATCTAGGTATGGGCACAACCATCCGTCAAAGAGAAGGATCACATATAATGACTCATGGTCTTGTCGCTTCCAGCCATCTGAAAGAGACATGCATATCATCATAACCATGTCACATCACTTCGCAACCTGGAATTTTGTGATCTAAGTCCAGGGTCTTGCGCTCCAACACAACCCGATCAAAGTACAGATTCTAGCATGTGAATAGATGTGTTAACATCAAACATGCTAGAAAGTCACTTGGTTACTAGCCAATGATGTAAACTGCTAACAAGTGCGAGAGAAACCACCAATAATGACGATGGTCCTCAGGGTACTATTAGCACAATCCACGAAATGTGAATAGAGGAATTGAAGTCGAACACCCATGAAATCACTCGATCAAAATCCAATGATGTGAACTTGTTGTCGAGTGTGAAGAACTTGCCATTAGGGCATGCAAGATCTAAGGTACCGTAAAATAGTCTCTCGGTCAACTCCCTGGATAATGAGTTGAAGTTGATGGAAAGTGACCGTGTCGAAGGAGGGCCATAATGAATCCCACATCATCGACGCGAGACGAGAGGATGCAAAATGATTTTGGATGACACAGAGAATCAGAGGTAAGTGTAACTATAGAAGGACAACTCTTGAACATATTAGCGACACAACTGGAAGTTTGGTAGCTTTTGGGTCCATAGGGTCAATGGTCACGATGACGTGGCAGAGATAAAATGGAAGACAAAAATGAACAGCCCAAACCCAGGAAAGTCAATGATATAAAGGAGGATGTCCCAACCCGACACGAAGCAAAAAGTCTCATGTTCAAGAGTGAGATGTTGAAATGACTTATTGATATCCAAATTTCCTCCCACCATTTCTTGTAAGTACCCCAATTATTTTTTAATCACAAGCTTAAAGGAGATAGCATATGCTTGCACTATATGTTCGTCCTTCGAACGAATCCGACGTAGTAAGTTTAACGAGCCCTAGGAAGGAGAAGCTCATATTCGTCGTGGTGATGAATCCGATGTTGTTGAGTCTGACAAAGGTAGACTCAAAGGTGTAACATTGTATCTTTTTCATGTTTAGAGAGTTTGAAAAAGACACAAAAAAGAAAACTCCACATGGTCCCTTTTCGTACATTTGTGTATCTCGAGCCTGAAAAGGTAGAAAACAAAACTTGAGAGAACCGCTTGACCATTTCATTCAAAGAGTACCTTTTTCGTAAATAATGTCTCCTAGCCCGAAAAAGGGGTAAACTTATAATGGGCACACGACGTTTCACATCCGTTACCGATTTCGAAACCACAAGGGCTCGACCATATTTTCACTTTTAAAGGGTCAGAAAAGTGCTGAAAGCAGACCCCCTGTTTTTATTCTCTTTAACGAGTCAAAAAGGGAAAAAATACTCGGCAATCTTTTCATATGATTTTAACAAGTCGAGAAAAGAGGTGAAATGTGACTCATCATCGTTGTTGAACATCCATCACCTATCGCTGCACAAGTAAGGTAAAGTGTATTATCGAGTCCTTGAGGCAAAATAGGTCAAAATATTTACAAAAAAACTGTTATTTTCATAAAAAAAAAATGAATAAAAAGGGGAAAAGTAAATATATTTTCACCATTTACCATTTTACCTTTAGTGTGAAGACTTTTTACTCACTTTTGCCCTAATTGTTCCAGAGCAGATTGTGGGAAATATGGGAGGTCAATCGACGAGCCGCTAGTTCCAGGTAACAGTCGAAGCCCTAAGCTCCATTTGCATGTTATTTATTTATGCTTTTAGCCACTTTTTTAGATTTTGAGGAGGTTTTTGAAAATCTTTTTCGCCCTCGGTCAGCGCAATTTCTGGGCACGGAATCGGTGCAACTGTTTTTAAAACAGGCGCACCGATGCCGTGGATAGGGAGAAACCCTATTTTCTCGAAAGTTGGTTATTTAAACTTAAATTTTATGTGCCAAGGATAATTATTGACTCAAATTAATGGCTTTTGCAGGAGAGAATCACTGAAAATGGTGGACTAGAAAGAACAGGAACATGAAGATGTTGACACCCAAGCAATGAATGATCCAAATTGCCTGGATGCTTTGAGGGCTTGCGGGCTCCTCAAATTCTTTCTTACGTCAAGGATGCAGGCCCAACCAAGTTGCTTTGATACCTGATTAGTCTTTGGGACATTAATTAGGAGATTTTTGTCATTAGTGACTAGGAGCTGGAGTTGGAAACTTCAGATATATAGTTCATCATTGGACTGTCCCACAGAGGGAAGCCGATGAACTTGTATGGGTCATGTCCGATTGGGGCAAGCATATCTTCCTTGCTTGCCGAACACTGCCCTTAGGCCTGAAATCCAAGTGTAGGAAGATAGAGAATTCCAGTGTGCGGGATATGACACTGAGGGTGCTTCTGTTGACTATCAACAGAGTGGCGAGGTCCCAGGCAGAACATGAGACTAACAAGTCAAAGTTCCTTTATGCTATTGATTGTACAGCTCCTACGATCTTCAACTAGACAGAGGCCATGAAGATGAACATCAAGCGTTAGTTGTCCAAAGCCAAGGTGGAGAATCTAAAGCAATTTTTCTTCAGATCTATACTTGTGATCTTCTTCTTGGAACAAGTACCACTGTTCCAGTATCAGCTGGCTGAGGTAGATCCTCCTATGCCATGCGATCTGAGGATGGCCCGCTAGAGTCATTTGATGCCCAGGATCACTGGGGGTCAGCACATGTCGTACAGACCTGCATTCTTTTCATGGCTACGACGATAGAAGATTGTCGTGGAGGATTGGCCATACAGTGGCACTAATTTCCGCGGAGATCCAAACATGTCCTTACCAGATGGAGAGGACTTTGATGACGAAGATAAAAAATCAATTTTTAATTTTGAGATTTTTTAATTGTTTTTGGTATATATGTGCTTATAACATTTCTCTTGTTAATGCAGATGTTGGACTAGAGCGACCAGCTGGGATGTCCCTAATAGCTAGGCACGTCCCTCTCCCTATCGATGTTGTCACCCCTTATCAGGAAGGGAGTGACAACAAGGAGGAGATCACGAGGAACCTTGAGGGGTTAACTTGTGGTATCCCGAAGTATGCTCGGGTAGGAGACATTCCCCGTTAGTACTAGAGACACACGGTGGGAGTCTCGGACCGAATCCACCGATTGTTGACTCGTGTTGCATGAGTTGTATCATGCTAACTTGATCACCATGCTGATTAGTTCCTAGGTCCAATAATTATATTTTTTAGGCCTACGTGCCACAGATATAGGAGGCCTGCGAGCCACCAATGTTATTTTGGAAACACATTATTTTTTGGGGTTCTGATGTATCAAACATATCCTCACCATAATATATAATAATATAAATATAATATATATATATATATATATATATATATATATATATATATTGTATTTTCCTATCTACTATGGTACAAATGGTTTGTTTTATCTTTTACATGTTTCGTAAATGTCTATCCAACACGTAATTAGCTAATGCATCTGTCAATGTATTCATGCATCTAGGAATATGATGATATGTAATGTAATCAAAATGCCTTTCCAATAGACGAATACAGAGGTACATTCTTAATATTTGAGGGTTCCTGACAGAATATTGCTCGTTGAGTTGAAGGACGACAAGCTGTGAATCTAGGTTGACAACCAATTCTCTGATGTCGAGAGCGATGGCTTCTGACAACAGTTCAATGACCACACTGTATTCAGCAATGTTGTTGGTTGCGTGACGTAGACAGATAGCTTGAAGGTCAATCAACTCATCATTAGGGTCATAAATAGTGCATGTCGTGGATGATATGTTCTGAGTACTACGGAAAGAACCATCAGTGAAACCAATGTGGGGAGTTGCAGACATCTGCAAAGCAAGAAAAGCATAGTAAACAGGAAAGTTGTTTGAAAACTATCACACAAAACCACGCTGTACAAAAGTGAATGACACGCTAATGTACACAAGTAACCATGCAAGATGACCTAAGCATAGTACTTCTTGAGGTAGAGCCTGTTTTGGGGCTTATTGAGAGGATTTCCTTCATAATCAATAAGCTCATAAGCTCCTTTCTCCAAAACACATTTTACAATGTAGGGCCCATGCCACATGGGTTCGAACTTGCCTACCCCTAGCTTATCGTTAGCTTGGTCGTATAACAAGACCAAATCACCCTCAGAGAATGCGCGAGGGGAGATCGATTGATCGAAATGGGTTTTGACTCGTTTCTTTTGTGCTTAGATGACTAAGGTAGCGAGACGGCGAGTTACATCCAATCGTTCTAAGTATAAGAGGTGTTCCTCTTGAGATGACGTTTCGAGGAGGAGTTCAATACTTAACTTGAGTGAAGGAATCTCACATTCGATCATCAATGTTGCTTCCAGACTGTAGACTAGTTGGAATGGTGTGAAACTAGTTGCGTCTTTGGTTGAGGTTCGGTAGGCCCATAGAGCTGAAAAGAGCATGAGATGCCAATTGGACTTGTGCATCCCAATAGTACGCTGAAGCATTGTGACCAAGACCTTGTTCACGGCTTCAAATTGGCCGTTGGCTTGAGGGTAATATGGGGTCGAGCCATCATGGCGCAAGCCTAGTGTAGATGTTAGCTCAGCCATCATGTAATCTTTGAAATGGGAGCCATGATCTGTGACAATGGCTTGGGGTACGCTGAACCTGGAAATAACATGGTTGAAAAGGAATTGAGCCACCGTCTTAGCATCTGTAGAATATGTAGGCATCGCTTCGGCCCATTTGGTGAAATAATCGACAACAATAATAATATAGCCATGCCCTTCAGTCAAACGAGGGTTACATGTGATATAGTTGATGCCCCATTTGGCAAAGGGACCAACAGTAATGGCGGGATGTAGGGAGGGGGTGGGGCACACATCTTGCGTTGGTAAATTTGGCATTCATGGCACTTACAAACAACAAGAATGCAACCCTTAAAGATAGATGGCCAGAAATAACCAGCGCGAAGGATTTTTTGAGTTGTAGCGTAACCATACATATGACCACCACATGCCCCAAAGTGGTAATCATTGAGAACTCTTTCAGATTCCTCGATCGTAAGGCATCGGGGAAGAACTAAATCGACACCGACATGGTATAAAGTATTGCCAATAATACGGTAGGGTTGGGAGTGATGTTGAATCCTTCGGCGATCATCCTTGGTCAACGTGGATGTTTGGAGATACACGATGATATCACCGTACCATGGATCAAGGGTGCTAATTAGGAAAAAAGTCTCATCTGGAAGCTATTCATCAGCACCAGCAGGGAGAGTCTTGGAGGGAAGGGAACAAATCAATTCAATGAAAACAAGTGACTTCTTAGATTTGGCTGTAGTGAAGACCAAATCGAATTCTTGTAGGATGATGATCCATTTAGAATACTTGCCCCCTAGCAACTGGCGAGTCGGGAGATAGGTCATAGGGTTGCATTCAGAACTCACTGTAGTCTTGCGCAAAAGGGTATAGTGCCGAAAGTGTTGAACAACCTGAATGGCAGCCAAAGCCAACTTCTGGACATGTGCATAACATGTTTCAGTGTCGAGAAGATTCCGACTAAAGTAGTATATTACATGTTCGTTGCCTTTGTCGTCGTCTTGGACCAAGACCATAACAATGGTGCTAAGGGTCGCAACTAGATAAAGGAAGTAATCTTGATAATAGTCTAGTGGATGCAACAGAGGAACATTTACGAGGATAGTATTGAGATCATCAAAAGATTTTTGGGCCACCTCGTCCCATACAAAGGGCATTCCTTGTTTGAGCAACCAGGTAAATCCTGTGGCTAGCCCGACATAGTTGGGTATAAAAAGACGGAGAAAGTTGGCCTTTCCTTGCATGCTCTGGAGTTGGTGCAGTGAGGATGGAGGGGATAAATTTACAATGGGCGCGACTTTTAGCGGATCCAGGCAAATACCGTCTTTGGAAATGATGAAGCCGAGGAGTCGTCCTGATTCTATGTAGAAAACACATTTGTGCGGGTTTAACTGAAAGTTACAGTGTTTGCAGTGTAGAAAAATATGTCGAAGATGGTCTGGGTGGTCTTGGCGCTTACAAGAATGAGCGGGAAGGTAATCCAAGTAAGGCTAGACAATGTTGCGAATATCATGAAATGCAAACGACATTGCCCGTTGAAACGTGGTTCCAGACTTTTTGAAGCTGATAGGGAGCTTCTTGTATGCAAACGTACCCCATGGGCAGATAAAGGTTGTCTTTTCTTGATCGGTCGGTGCGATGTTGATCTAGTAATAAACAAAAAAAACCATCCATAAACGAAAAGATCTCGCTCCTGGCACATTCATCAATGATTTGATGAATGAAGGGAGTAGGATAGTTGTCTTTAGGGCAGGCACAATTAAGATCTCGATAACCCATGCAAACACAGATCGTGCCTTATTTTTTAGTCAATGGGACAATATTGGACACCCGGTCTGTAAGGGGAATGGGATAGATGAACCCAGCTTTGAGAAGCTTTTCAACTTCACCCTTAATAACAACGACCTTCCTAGGGTGCACCCGGCAGAGCCATTGACAAACGGGATTTGTGTGCGGATACGTTGGTATTTCGTGCACTACAATGCTAGGATCTGTTGTCACAAAATCATGCACTAAAGGCTGCTACTTAGTGAGATCTCATGCAACTGTTTCAAACCAGCCTTTAGACTAAGGTTTAGCCTCCTTAGTCAGAGAGGGCTCTCTCACAGATTTCTGATATGCATTTAAGGGCAAAAAGATGGCTAACTCTTTAAAAAGTGAATAAAGTTTAAGTTGGTTGGAACAACAAAACCAAGGCTTCTCCCATTGGGCTCATGGAGTCATACATTCCTACAGTAAACAAGCAGCTACTGAATCATGGAAACCAAGGCATATAATGTCTCTTCGAAAGTGATAGACATGACTGCTGGGCGAGGCAGGAACGAGGAGCGATGATGAGTATCGATCCATGGTGGTTCCTCGAGAGACATGATTTCCATGATACCTTCATCAACAAGGAAGGTCTCGACTAAGGGATCAGGTGATTCCAAAGTGCCAAGCCAAGGGGATTGAGAGTACATATCGAAAGAGGTCTTCAACATATGAGAATCAGAGGATGAAGAGTTCGAAGCCGAAACAATTTCCACGTACTTGACTTCGGCGGGACTGAGTGGCATAACCTCGCCCCAAGTATCAACAAGGTCTAGTGTAGGTATGACCTAAGGATCAGATTTGACCAATATCATGTTGAAAAAGGCAACATGAGGAGGTGGGAGTGGAAAAATTCCCATTAAGGCACAATCTTTGAAGAGACCTGCCCCCACACTCTCATCAAGAGCACTAGTGTGCTTGACGTATGGAACATTTCCATTCGAGGAGGAAGAGGCAAAGAAAGATAGTTGATCGACAGTGACAATATTCTCTTGATGGGGAAAGTGGATAACACGAAATAAGAGGAGGCCACGGCATGCATGGCATGAGTCCAACTTCGGCGGAGTAGAAGATTATAATTGAGATTGGCGTCAACAATTTCTACTTCGACTTGCACTATCTTGTCTTCTAGTGTGATGGCAAGGTTAGGTAAAACATCGAAGGGTCGCGAATTGCGCCCATCGAAATCTTCCAAAGTGTTCGGAGATTGGTTTAATGCAGGAGAACCAATATCCTTCCAATATGTAGTTGACATGATGTAGGTGGAAGCACCTTCATCGATGACAGTTCGGTGGATGGTCTTGTCATTGATGATTACCTAAATAAGAAAGGCAATCTGATGAGGGAGCCGTGGAACATGGTTCTCTAGATCAAAACATATCAAATTGGAATCGTTAGGATCGATGCCCCCAATAGCTGACAATGGATATTTCCGTTGTGATGGGCAGCTTTGGAGTACCTCGAGAGCCGACATGGCTGACGACGCCTGAGCTAGATCCTCAACAATATTGTAGTGTTGAGTAGATCGGGCACTATGATTATACAAGGATGTCCTCAGTACACCTCGAGAAGGTGGCCGCATAGAGGAATCAGGATTAGGGCGCTCAACATGTAAAGGGCCAGGACTCGGGGTAGAAGAAGAAGGTGCAGATTCTTTCTCTTTCACAGCTGCCGAAGTAGGAGTTTGATAGTCTTTCGATTGGGTAGCCACATTAATAGGTGTACTCATCATGAACACTTGAGATCCGGAGGAAGCAGATTGGGGTTAGTCTACCATTTGGGTTTGTTGAGATAGAAACGGCTATTTGAGGACAGCAGGGGTCCCTTTGAGCAAGCGACTAACTTCGGATCGTCGAGGACAATCCTTAGTGTAGTGATCTTCCTCACAAATGAGGTAGCGATACTTATGTTTCCGTTGCAAAGATTCGCCAGCAGACGATTTGGGAGGACCCTGTTTCGGGGCATCAACTTTAGCTTTGCCTTTGCCTTTCTTTTTCCCTTTCAAGGATTTGTCCACTGTGGTAGACTGGACAACGTGGACCTCTGATGTTTTACCAGGGCCAAGTGGATTCTAGGATGAACTATTAGGTACAACATTTGAGACCAACTTCTGTTTGGAAGAATTTTTAGCAGGGGCATGGGATACTGAATCGATAACTCCATCAACGAGAGGAAAAATTGATAACTTTGATGTTGTAGGATCGGATGATGGTCGTGGAGCATTGGGTAATAACTCGTATAAAGTGTCAGACTGAGAGTAAACTAGATGCAAGTAATAGGCACGAGCAATGGCCTGCTCTTCAGTGACACACCCACCCATAGCTATATCACGAGAAATTGGGACCACGAATGATTTGGTAAACATTTAGTGAGCAACTGATCAACAATCTCGAATTTTATCAAGTGACGTCTACGTCTCCATTCATGGATGTGATTAGAGATGTGTGTCGCAGTATCTTGCTTAAGCGGTGTGAGAAAATAGGTGTCAGTTTCATAGCGAACCGGCAACTAGAAATGTGTTGAGGAAATCCATGGCTAAAGAGTAAAAGTCATGGTAAGTACTTCGAGGTAGCTCGACATTCCATTTCGTTGCAACACCCATGAGGGTTCATTGGAAAAGACGGAGACGAATGGAATCATCCACATATGAGTTTTACGAGAACCAGAGGTGATATGTCATCACATGGGCCTGAAGATCTTCTTTAGCTTTCCCATCGAACTTTGGGCAATCACTCGGTATCTTGGACGGCAATGGAGGCTAGTACGACGAATGAAGGATCAGATCATTCGTAAGGCGCGATACATCTGGCAACTCGAGTATAGCCAAGAAAGGTAATTGGGTGTTAAAAGTGTTGAAAAGTGTGCAACAAGAAATGCTTGTTGAGAATGCAACAATATGATGGAGCTTAGTGGAAAGGAGTCGCCTTCACTAAGTGGTCCCGCAAGCAAGTTTTGGCACAAAGTCTATTTTTAGACTATGTTTATTTTTAGACATATGGATCATGGTCTATGAGTTGCAGGATGTTGTTTATGGATGATTGGTCATGTTGGGAAAAATAGATGGACTTCTATTTTTTGGTTCACAGTGGTGTGATCAGAGTCTATTTTTAGACTGCTAGGTAAAAATAGAAACAGTCAAATATTATTAGCCCTTAATAATATTTGGACTCTAAACTTTATCTTATTCTCTTCGAGCACTTCAGTTGGAGCCACAGATGTGGCACATGCAACTGCCTGAAGGAATCACGTGGTTACCTATGGGTTGACTGAGCTATTGCATGAAGGACTTTAGTTAGAACTCAAGTGGTTGAGTTCTGTGGAGTTAGATGAGCAGTTAATGGAGTTGTGTTCAGTTGACTTAGTTGAACTAGTCGTATTTAGTCTAATTGGCCAATAGACTAAGTGATGAGTTGTGTGAATTAGTTATTAATTAATTCACTAATTATTAACTCATAAAGCAACTGAAGAATACATTAGTTAACTCAGTGCATGGACAGTTCAGTGGAGATAAGTGTTAGAGGTAAGTGAAAGGGTGAGTTGTGACTATCAGTTGTGCATGAGATTTGCACACGCAATGGATTGAGTAATGCCAATGAGGCCAAGGGAAATTGTAGCTTGTGCTCACGTGATTTTGCCAAGTAAATACGAGTTTGCTTGGCCATTATCAATTCATTTCTCATGTCAGGGATTGCGCATGGAAGGCAGGCAGACAGAGGATTTGGAGATCAGATCTGAGCTGTATTGTGTGTAACAGGTGGAGATAGTACTAAGTATTTGTGAGGAGTATTGTACTATGTATTGTTACATGTTCTCAATCATTATAATATATAGATAGTGTGGGGTTTTCAGTTGTATGCTTTCCCCGGGTTACATATTGTGTTAATGTGCGCATGCGATTGATGTTTCATTGTTTTTAATGCTGCTAAATTGATGATCAATGTAGAGGTGGTTATGTATTATGCATGTATTCCGCAATAGTGTATATTCAGGATAATCTCTGTGAATATGTGTTAAATTATTCAAAATTTCTACATGGTATCAGAGCTCTTTGATTTGTAGAAAAAGTTCTACAAGATATCAAAGCGAGTATTGATCATTAGATCTATTATTCAGAAAGTGATTACGTTTTATTTCTTCAGGCAGAGTCTGTAATTGGGCCAGGTAGCCTCTGGATTCATCCTTCTTTTGGAAGGTGAGGTATCCAGTGAATGCCCATATAGTCAATCTCTGCACGAGAAATACTTTTTTCTCACGAACTTTGGATCAGAAGCGGTTGAGTTTTTGAGCTGGTGGAGACAATATGCCCCAGTATCTCACGAAGTTCACCCAATGCCAAGATGAGCTGGGAAGTGTGGGGGTGACTGTCGATGATGAGGATATGGTGAGTCTAGCACTCCTTGGCCTTCCTAAGAGCTGGCATAACTACCGGGGACTCGGTGAATGGAAGGGAGAAACTGCCAAATTGGGAACGACTATGGTCGGATTTGATGCAAGAGGAGATCAAACAGAGTGCTAGAGACAGTTCTTCATCTATGCATGATGAGGAGAAATGTGCCTTAGCGAGTAAGGCGAAGAAGGGGAAGGAGAAGGGTTCTCTTTCCGAATCCAGTTCTTCCAATGATGGGAAGAAGGTTGACAAGTCGAAGGTGAGATGCTTTGTTGTCATGAGTTGGGCCATTATGCTACTAATTGCCCAAAGAAGAAGTCCAAGAAGGGATCCGGGGAAGGATCTAAAGGTGAGGCACTTGCTTCACAGTTTGAGTTGGATTTCACACTCTTCGCATGCATGGTTTCATCCATGATGGAAAGTGGTTGGTTTCTTGATAGTGGAGCTTCTTTCCACATGTTCGACGATAAAAGTTTGTTCAGTACTTTGGAGGAGAAAGATCTCCAGATACTCATAGCATTGGGTAATGATGAGAAGTATAGTGTCTCAGGTGTAGGCACAGTTATTTTTTCAGAGGGAGCATGGAGCTCGCCTTACCTTGACCGATGTCAAGTATGTACCACGACTGAAGAGAAACTTGGTGTCGATCATGATGCTGGAAGACAGAGGCTATGATGTAGTCTTCAGACAGGGAAAGGTTTTCCTTAGACACATCATCACTAGACAGGTGAAGCAGATTGGTTCACGGGTCAAGAACCTGTATGCTCTTGAGGTTCAAGATGCATGCAAAGCCTTGAGGAGCAAGGCAACTAATGGAGACTTGGTGGTTGAGAGGGAGGGTATATTACCTCTCAACATGCAGAGCCAGAAGAAGTCTCAGACAAT
>APFE031742944.1:9344-41327 GCA_000404065.3 Pinus taeda
GCTCTCGCATTTTTATTTTTCCTGTGATTTAGAATTCGTATGTAGGTAATTTCTGTACGGGGTTAAAACCTACAAGCATCCATAACTACCCAAGCATTGAGGACAACGATTTTTTGAAGAAGAGGGGCATGTTGGGTCCCTATAATACTAGTGTATCCCCCTTATTGTTATTGTTAGTGTGTCCCCTATTGTTCTTGTTGTGCCCATGTATCCCCCATGTTTTTATTGTGGTGCCTTGTAGAAGCCCACTATTTTTATTGTTGTGCCCTTACATTATATTGTTATGTAGGATATGATTATATTGTGACCTCTTATATTCCTATATATACCAAGGAGGTCTTATCATTTGTATCATCCAAGAATTGTTCATTTATGTAATGTAAAGGAGGTTTCCCCCTCGAAGACGATAATTTTTAATTCGTTGATCTATCTTTTGTTTTGTTTTGTGGGCCGGTTGCATCACACAAAATAACAAATGAGTTGTAACAACACTAACATACTCCATGGTTTTAAATATGATCATTGTTTCTACACTCATTGGATTTTTTATTATAAGTTGCATAGGCTTATGAGTAGGATATAGAGGTTTTGGATACATTAACAAAATAGGTTCCAACAAGGGGATCATATTGACACGATTGATGAATTTGTTGAGTTGAGCACAGGCAAATTTCAGTGATAATGATAACAACAAAGGTAGTTCCTCCATGATTGAATTTAACAACGGAAATATTTGTAGGTTGACAATGTTAACAATGTAACAAAAATTGACTATTGTACAAAAGTAGTGGCAGTTTAGGGTCATTAACTGAAATGATTGAGAAAGTGATCATATTGATGGATGTGTAGTGTAGTGGCTAAGTAGCACAATCAATTATGTTATCTTTAGGGTGGTTGGGTGGTGCATGGAGGAGAGCAAGGACTCCTTTAGGTTGGTGTTTGAGAACATCTTCATTCTTCAGGGTGCTAGGGAAGGTTGGTGTCAGTGCAACAAGTTGGTGCTTGCAGGGTGTTTGTGCATCCTTTCAATTGGAGTTGATAAGACTAGGGGATTGGTGCTTCCTTCTAGTTCATGTTGGAAAATCTTCGAAGTTTGTACTTCTTTTTGATGTAATATTTAAGATATATATTAAAATCCTTTTTGGTTTTCTCTCATTTGGGTTTCCACTAAAAATATCTTGTGTAATGTTGTGTGATCTTGTGCATTGTTGAATGGTATTGTTAATTGTTAACGTTTACATGATATGATTAAAATTGCTAAAAAGTTCCAAATACTTTTTCACCCTCCCCTCTTAGTATTGGTGAATATTCCAACAATAAAAGGTATGCACATTTTAACAACATGTAAAATGGTATTAATAGAAATTAATTTTGTTGATATATAGAAAAAGACAAAAGGAAAAAAAATGCAAAATCATTATGTTTTTCTTGTTTGTCTATTTTTTCTAAAACTATAGTTGATAGATGCCAAAAACGAAAAGTTATTGAATGGATGACAAGGATATGATTGAACTAAACAAATTTGGTGTGCACAAAGAAGTTGATATTAATGTTGTTTTGGAAAGACACAATTTGACCCGCTTGAACAACTTTAGTTTTACCCCTGGAGAATGCTTGTTTGATTGTCTCTGTGTGCTTTTGCAAAATATATATACTTCTATAGAATTGAGACAGAGGACAATACAACATTTAGAATTTGCTTGCAAAATAATTGCAAGCAAATTCATTGATGGAAATGCATAATGATGATGATGTTGAGGTTTATCTTCAATGAATGTTGCAATATTCTTTAGTTGAGCGCCCACTTAAGGAGAAGCAACTTTGGCGAGACATATTTTGAATACATTGGTTGTTAATGTGTCTCAACATACCCATAAGAATTTGGTCATAGAGGAAAGAGAGGTCGTACTTTCATTTCAATTCATATGTATGAATACACACATATGACATGTTATTTCATGATAGCAATCCCCTTACTGACATTTTGAGACACTCTTGTGCAAAAAGGAAATGCACATATCAATAGTCCTAAGGGAAATGTAGATGTTTTGCCGTATGAATTGATTGAACAACAATGGGCACAAATAGAAGCCAAGATGTTATCCCAGGGACTTCAACGAATACAAAATTTCAAGGATTGGAGTGCAAGGTAATTATTTTCCCTATTCATTTTCATTATTATACTAAGCCTATAGGTTTTATGAGATTGATCATGACCATTTATAATCCAATTACCCACTTCTCTTTCTTTGCACTATCCTATTACCCACTTCCATTTCTTTATACTATTCCATTATCCACTTCCCTTCCTCTATACTATCTCGTTACCCTTAATCATTTTAGCCCTGTATCATTACAACCTCCTTTGTTGAATTAAGGCCTTATGATGGTGTTTATTTTTGATAAGTACCAAATTGTGATTCCAATAACATGAATTGTGTATTCCATAGTGTCGGTTTGCAATCCCATCAACGTGATTTATGTCTTCTATAGTGCAGGAGTGTAGTTTATTGTCACTCTGTTTGTTTCATTTTCAACTTAGAGGTTATAAGATTTGAAGTGATATTTCTATAGTGTGGAATTGTGGTTTATTTTCGCTAAGTTATTTCATTCTTAGTTTTTGAGGGTCGTGATATGCAAAGTGATGACCTTATAGTGCATAATTGTGGTCAATTCTTGTTGTGCTTATTTTATTCTCAGCTGATTGGTGGAATGTGAGGAGAGACACTATGGCACCGTTGAGAATAGAGCCATGGTCAACGAAGGATTTGGAGGAAAATCCCAAATAAAATGCTAGTTACCTATTCTATAGGTTGTCGGTTCATTTCCTTTTCTATAGAAGTTTGATGGGTTTGATACAACAATTGCAAGAACCTTTGTTGAAAATTTCAATGGAAAGGTGGCCACAATTGGAACCCTAGTGATGAGGGTTTCTGAACAATCTATCTCTCATGTGACGAGGCTTCCCTGTGAAGGTGAACAGTGGTTTAAGAACACAAAGGTAGAAAGTGGCACATGGAAATGCTTTATCATTGACCCAAATTATAGAGGCAATTAAAAACAGGGAGTGCCCGGATCTTTCATCTTTTAAAAATGAAAAAACCTTCTTTATGTGCTACAAAAATTCTTAACGTTTTAAGGTTGTTACTCCATGAAATTTATGTACCACATTCGGCTTCTTCATTTCAAATTAGGTTAACTAATTGATTTTCCTCATTTCCTTTTGAAAATATTAAGAAAAATGTGAAGGTTTGTGTAGAAGCATTCAACTGTACAAATAAGGTATAAGTTATATCATTGTGGTCTAATTAAAATATTGGTTTCTAAAGAATTGAATAAAAGAGGTTCAAAGTAGAGTGATTTCCTTGCCTTTCATGAATCCGGAAACCCTAAATAAACTGTTAATCTTCAGAAGAAACCAAATGAGGGTTCCACTATAAAATTAAAAGACTTTAGTTTGAAACTTTTTCAACACAGAGAAGTTAGTGTAAAGAGAAAACGAGGCTCTTCTAAATTTAATGATGGAGTGAGGAAGGTCATGCTACCAAAGGTACTGGCACTAGAGATAACCCACAAAATAACCAGGGGGATGCTGAAAGCAGAGCATGTTCCTTCTTCTGTAAAGACCCCTCCATCAGTTATGGCATCCCAAATCTCTCTATCAAATGATGAACCTAATGTAGAGCAGGAACCACACCTTAAGGAAGAAGTGTTTATGTTAGCAGAAGCACAAAGTCCCCTTATTGAAAACCCTAAAAAGGAAATCCAAATGGATAAGGAGGAAAATTGAATAGTGAGTGACAAAGGGTTTAACCACATGAAGGAGTTTGTGACCACAAAGTAGAATTTTTTAGAACCGTGGACGCAAATATTGTTATGGATGACCCCAGTGCCAGTCACATGAGCGAGTCTTCTGGAGAGTATGGAGAGATACTAGTCAAATTATTGTTGCAAAGATCCAAAGACAAAAGAGAAAAATAAGGCTTTAGAAGAATAAGTTAGGGAGATTGAAGTCCTTGACCATTTTTTGAAATCCCAAAATTCCACCTTGAGAACTAGAAATGAGGAATTGTTGAAGAAATTGGAAGGATTGAAGGAGAAGACTAAGAAGTGGAGAATACACTCTACCTATTTAAAGACCAAGAATAAGAGACTAAAAAAGAATTGAAGGAGATTCAATCCCCAGGTTCAAAGATTAATATCTAGATAAAGAAATGATAGATGAGAGAGAAATTGCATATTTTGGTATTTTGCATGGGAGCGACAGTTTTGTTTGTGCGAGGACACAAAAATGAATTGGCTAGGGGAGATGACAGGACCCCAAATTTATCTATTTTTGTCCCTATGCTACCCTACTTTATTCCCCTGTTTCACCAATTTTTAACCTTTACCTAACACTTCCACATCCTTTTTGGTGCAATTATGAGGATTTGTGCTCAATTTGTATTCTATTTAAAACTGAGAAAGTAAATCTATATTTTAATCAAATTCCTTCACTTATGTGTATTTTCCAAGATTGATGATTGTTTATGAGTCACTAACAAGGGGTTATGTAGAGCCTATACTATTTATACAAATCTTACACTAAGGAAATCAACATGTAGGCTACTTTGGTTGTTGAAGTGCCATGAGGGCCAGTGGATAATTAGTATGATATACATCTATTAGATATCTTTTTGAAGTTATTTTGAAGTCAAAGTGCGCTTACCTTGACTACAATTAATTCCAGGCCAAAGATGGAGGAACTATTTACTAAAGTTTCTCATGCACTAGATCTATGATTCCTCTATTTAGATTGTAAGTACACTAGACTTCTATCAGTGGAAAACTATTATGATCTTTTATCTCATTTATTTTGTTACAACCTGATATGTATTGCAATATCTATATAAAATAAGCTACGACCATGTGCCTAGATAGCGATACCATAATATTGTCATGTTATTGGTACAATATTAGGGAGTCGTTCCTTTCTATCAGCTGGACCTGAGACATTAGCTTCTGATGTAAAAAAGAATGAGTATTTTAATACAACATCTATGATGTTAGGTTCTATCTCTATTTCAAGGTGTATTTTATGAATATATTTACTCTATTATTTAAGTTACTAATAGATGGTGTGAGCTAGTTGGTTAGGGCCTCACCAAACCAGCTCATGACCACTCTTGTACATCCATTTATTTGAGAAGTTTGTCGATCTTCCATGCGGTGTGAATTATTTTACATTATCATGTGTTAACTAGCATGGTTTCTTTTTCAAATCTAATAATCTCGTGTGCATAATATTTATGCTTTGTCTCTTTGACATTTGCATAGCTCTTCAACTTACGCTTGTTTTACATTAAGATAAGGAAGTTTATAGTTCTAAGTGTGATAAATTTGTTTAAGAAACATTATATATTTGACCGTGTGAGTGATGATCCTAAGTTATATTACATTGTTTCATATTCTCTGAGGTGATTCATTTTATTGACATTGTGATACGAGGTTTGTCTTGGGTTTTGCTTTTGTTAATGATCTGTAATGCTTTGATAAAGTAGTGATATAGAGATATTGTAGCATAAGATTTAGATATATATCTCTTGAGTCTCTATTGACACAAGAGTTGTGGATCTATTAAATCATACAATCCTCTATCATAGTGTAAGTTAACATATCTTTGAGATATTTAAAGCATTTTTTTTAAGTTTTAACTAGGGTTTGAAATCTATAGCGAGATCTCATCTATTGATTGAATGAGTTAACAAGTTTGTTGAGATTCAAAGAGTACTGCGGCTTAATTGTATTTATTGGACCCGAGACTTGTTGACAAATAAAAACCCTAGTTGCAGTAAATCAACTGTGACTTGGAACCACCATTTGAGTTGAGTTTCAAATGCAAAATATTATATGATTCATTTGTATTGATATGAAACAGTGTCTACATAATTAATTTGTGTGGTTGTTCGATTCACCAAGATTGCACAATTAATCGTTGTTGCTGATAATCATTGTTGCTTATTAAATTCTTAGATCATGTGTATTTAATAATTTGAAACAATGATCCATATCTATGTGAAGAATGCAGTTATAACATTTGATGAACAATGACTACAAAAAGGACTATTGGAAGAAGGAGACTTTAGTCATTTGAACTTTACACCTGTAGCCTTGTTTGAATAGTTGTTTGTAGGTTATTGATTTGCATCTCTAGGGTTAGAGAGTACTCTGCCTCTGGTGTCTTCTTTGCACAAACATTGGTAATGTAGAGTTTCTAGTTTTTATGCGTGATTGAAGTAGGTAATTTTTTTTAGTGTGTTTGCAAGTTTAAGAGAGAATATTTTTCTTTATGCATGCAATGTTTATCCTTCCAGTTAATGCATCTGGTTGATTCAAAAGTATCTTAGGTAGATTGGAATACATCCTTGAATTTGTTTGATTTTACACAAAGTTAAGTGGTGATAGAACTAGAGTGTAGGATTCTCAAATAGGGTTTCTTATTCATTCTGATTTGAGTGCTCTACGTGGCATTAAAGTGCTTAGATTGTCTAGGGTTTTCATTCTTAAATTCTAAAGTTTGAGAAGACAATGTTTTGGTTTAATCAGTTAGTCCAGAGGTGAATGATCATATTTACAGTTGATTGTTAATTAGGGTTTGTTTCTAAAAAATTCCAGAGTGATTTGTAGGAACTAGACCCAGGAGTTTGACTATTGTTTGTAGGAACCTAGAAGGGTGTTGATGAACAAGTTAGGGTAGGGATTTCATTTGCAGGTTCTCAGCATCTTTCTTGGGCATTTCCAATGCTGCACTCGAAGTCTACAAACCCCAGATTGACAATTTATGTTGGGTCATTAGTCAAACAAATACTACAACCAACATGCTACTTAAATCTTAATACTCTACAAGTTACCAATCACATAAGGTAATACACAAAGTAACACCACCAAAATGAGGAGAACAAGTCTTGAAGAGGATAACAAATTCCATTAAACTAAGTTTGACAGAGTGTCGTGGTCATTGAGAAAAAAAATATTGTAGAGCCGAGCAAAGCTCTATCAGAACACCATGGAAAAATGACCGAATGATCTGACTGAGGAAAGGTCGATAAGACCAAAACTCAAACCATAATAATAATCACTATTGGATTAGAAATATCAAACCTTAATTGTTGATTAGATGATCTCGATTTAACAAATATATGCATGTGAAGCCATGTGAGATAGCATGCATTGAACCAATGGAAAGGCTCCACATAATCGAAGTTGGTCCATGCGTCAGTTTCAAATGACGACTTATGTAATAAATAAAAACACTAATAGTTAGAAATCAAAGTTCTTATGGTGTGATGACATTATACAACAATATAAGATTTGACAAAGCCTGGTTTGAATCACCCTATTAAAATATTGTATTGCATTTTATATTGTCAAGACAAGAATATAAGGCATATTAAATATGCATCATGGAGGGGAATGAACTATGCACATGTCAAGTAAATATTTATATATATACAAATGAGGCTTAAGTTAAAAAGGGTTGTACCTTACTTTTACATGCTTTGAATATGTATAGGTATATGATGAAATGAAAATCATGGATTGAAAGTTGTAAATATAAATTTGATGATAGGCACAAAACATAATAATTAATTTATGAAATATCCATGGTTAAAGATCCCTCTTTTGGAACTTCAAAGTAGTTGTAATTGCAATAATTCATTAACCTAATAATAGGACAAAGAGTGTCTTCCATGGGAATAAGATATTAAATTAATAATAGGACAAAGTGTCTTCCATGAGAATAAGATTTTATGAAAAATTGATTTTTTTTATAAAACATAACCATCAAAGGATGATGTAATCCATTAAAATAGAAAATTACTAGATAAATAAGTTGGTAACAAAATATTCAATTAGTTACTAGATGTCAAACCCCACAAAGAAAAATCCCTCCTCCTACTACCATTTTCAGCTTACACTCAAACTGATCTCCAACTACATTCTTACCAATTTTCCAAACAATTTTCTTGGATTTAACTATCTCATTTCTTTCTCTTTGTGTAAAGTCAAAATCACATATAACAGTTTGTCCCTCTTCATTTTTAGTTGTCCGCTTCTCCAAAGACTTACCATAAGCAATTCTATTGGCTTGTTGAACACTATAATCTCAGCCGCTAACATTACAAATTTAGTTTTATGAAAGTATGACACGCATATTTTAATCTTAAACTATCCCAAACTTATAACTTTGAGGACAAAGACAAGAAATTTATTTATAGAAAATGGGGTGTCCTTTCACGAGCTTTATGGTGCCATCAACATTCTCAAAATGGAGGGTGCAACTAGTTTGGTTGAAGTGCTTATGTTTCTCATGTTGGATCAAGAGTCACCCAATTTCAATTTCTTAGCCCATAAGCTTTTTGATATTACCAGTAACTTCAACACATTGGAGAAACTCAACATCAATATTTGTGACAACTATCTTGAAAGGGAAGATGAAAAGATGACCATTCCTCTTTACAAGATGTTCGAGAGACTTCCTAGTCTCGAGTTTCTATTCATCAGTGAAATGTTTATTTTAGTGAAAAAGAATTTCTATTATTCTGTTGTTTATGGTACTTCATTTATTGTTATTTTTAAGTGCAAATTGAAGGCAAAGCTAACCTATTTTTCTCTTTGCAATGCAATGCAAGACTTAGCTAGAGACCATATACCTCAATTTTTAAGTTGCCTTCTCTATAATTTTCGGATATTGCAAGTAGACACATTCGAATTTGCTGATGGGGAAATTGCCATGTTGGGTTGTTTGCTTGGTTCAGAGTAATCTTTCCCATGGAATTTTGACAATCAAAAGACTCATGCTTAATTTCCTACCTTGTCGTACAATATTCGGCTGCTAATACTCACCCCTCACCACCACATTCTGTTTGGCCATTACAAATATTATTATTACGGACCCTATTTTAATAACAATTCCCATTCCTTTGTCTGTGGAGATTCATATGCAATTTTCTCCTAGATTTTTCCAAGTCCACGAGAACTTCCCAAAAAGAATGAGACAAATATGGACCATAAATCTTTTGTCTTCTGATGGGCAACATCACTAGGAAATTGAATAATTAGCACACACTTATACTTTTCTTTCCATATATACATATGAATGTCTAAAATCTTTACAATTGTTAGATATTTCTGGAAGAAAAGTGTGTAATGATTTAGTTTGTCCAACGTTTCAGAGGGTTACTCCATCCATCATAAACTTTTGGTCCCTGAACATGGATGGAGTAACCATCCAAAAGGTTGGAGTGACTAAATTATTAAGCAGTTCTCTTCCGAAAATTTCCAACAATATAAACCACTGTGGAAGTGTCCAATCACTTATATCTTCACGATTATCATCTAATTGGAGAATTCATATTTTTCTTCTCCAAAATTTGTTAAACAATTTAACTAAACCATCACATTCTCGTGATTACAATAAGTCTGAAAACCTATTACACAATTCACTGGTGGCCACCTTTCTCTTGATTACAAGCTATGTGTAAGTTCAATAGTAAAGGTTATGGTTGACTTGAGGCCTCCACCTTTGTGATGGGCTTCCCCATTGAGAAGATTGGGGTGGATATGGCTGAAAAGGATGGTTGACAGGTTGAGGAGGATATGAAGGAGCATAATGCCAAGAAGGAGGTGTGGACCAGGATGGATGAGTGGAAGAGTACCAAGGTTGAAAAGGTGCATTCCGATTTGGATTGTAATAAGAATAGTGTGCACCTTGCATGCCTTGTTGATATGGCCGAGGTCCTTGAGGTCTTCTTTGATTAACGAAGAAAATTTGCTCTGACCCACCCTCGCCTCCTTCCCCTTGGTATACAACTTTTAGTCCTAGCAAAGAAGGGCATTTTTCTGTTGCATGATTTTCTTCACACACTAGGCAGACTTCTATGACATTCAATGGGCATTCATTCTTAGGATGTCTTTTGGTACATCTAGGGCATAAAATAGCTAGTGACCTTTCTGCTTCCTCCAGCTTTCTTTTGATTTGCATCGTATCCATTTGCAATGCAAAGGTATGTTGCATTTCACTCTTGAAATCTTCTAACATGTTTCCTATCTCATTCTTGATCGACGTTGTAGAGGGACAGGAATTGACTAAGCCTTGAATATCCCTACCCTTCTTCCTGGCAACCCTAGAGTGATTCTTGAACACAATTTTGATGTCATCATAGGCTAACTGATAGATATATCCTCTAGACAACACATTGATGGTCTCCAACATATCCTCCCTGGTCCATCAGAGAAGAACTAGCTTGAGTGATTCAGGATCAAGGGTACAATTGGCTCTCCTATAAATGAGTTGAAATATTTCCTCATAGTCTTCTAGGGATTCATCACGTCCAAGAGTCATCCTAAATATTTCTTCCATGGTTTCTTTGGAACTATAGTAGTACATGTACTTTCTATTGAAGGCTTATTTCATTCGAGGCCAGGTAGTGATGCTACCGCCAAGCAGGCCCATAAACCAGTGCATGGTTGCATCTTGAAGGGTAGAGGGTAATAATTTCACATTCTGTTCATCAGAGACATAGTCATAGGTCCTACAAACAACAACAAATTCAAACGTGAAGTTGTTAGGATCCTCAAAGGTTAAGCCATGGAATCATGGAAGGGCAATAGGGCTTATATTCTTTATTTTATCCTTTCCATTGGTCTCTCTGATAGGGAAAACCTCATTATCCATGTTTTCAACCATAGTTTGGGTAGGTGAAGTGGGTTCTTCATCTTCCCCAATAGGTTCTTCAAAAATTTCAAGTTTCTCACCTAGAGGGTCTTTTAACTCCCCTGCAGTTAGAGAGGGAATCTCACAGCCTCCGAAGAAGAGTGAAGGTTACCTGTTTGAGGGTGTGGGGGTTTTTGGTAAGAATTTTCCTTGATTATCCCTATTCCTACGAGGCATGAAAGATTTTTTTTTTTCTGTTCACTTTTTGAAAAACTGTAAGCAAAACAAAAAACAATGCTCAAGTGGAAACAACATCTACTTAGACACCTCCTCGGTAATGGCGCCAAAAAGTGGTGAGCTCTGGTATTGCATCAAGAATGTTGCAACTCCCAAGGGCTCCTCAACTCAAATTATCAACCTGGGGTTTGTACAAACTTAGAGGTGACAGTGCTATATGCACATCAGATTAGATTTCGTTCACGCCACCCTCAGTCATGACATTAGATCAAAGTGCTCATAGACCATTCCTCCTACTGAATTAAAATGAAAGTTTGTTGGTGAAGGAAAATTTGAAAAGTGATTCAACCTATGAAAGTGGAAATTCCATTTACTCAACTTGTAGATGCTAACTAATCAATTCATGAAAGGACAAGGGCTAATCTACTTGCAGAAAGAAAGCTATTTTATCTTGCAAAATTCATCAAACTAGAAAATATACTTGTAGAAAGGCAGTTATTTTATCTTGCATAATTCATCAAACTACCAATCATGATCTCATGTATCATCTACCTAGTTCACACTTGCTTGAAAATTAGAAGCCTACTTGCATCATACAGGTGATAAAGAAAACTAATTCCACTATGTTTTGTAGTGAAGAAAAGGAATGGTTGGAGTGGCCTAGGAGCTTCCCCTGATCATCAAATCATAGCTGGGGGGTCATTATTCATCTTGGCTGAGCTAAAGTTGAAGTGGGGGTCAAAACTGATGAAGGAGAGTGGTGCTATAGGTGGTTGCTACAAGAGGTATTGTATTGCTACAGGAGGGCCTGTAATGCTACAGGAGGGGTTTTGAGTGGCTTTTGAGGGTGAGAATGATATCTTGAGGGTATGGACAGGTGGATGGAGGTTGAAACAAATGATGGAAGGTTTGGTTGAGCCCCTCATCAAGCTCAAGATGTCTCATAGGTTTGTTTTCCACTATGATGAATGTTCACAGTATACTAGGAAAAATGACTTATGGAAATAGAGTTTGGGACATAATTGAAGGCGGAAAGAGAAGATGAAGGAGTTCAAGATGGAAATGGTGAAGGTTCCCTTCCCTGTAGATCAACATAGGCCTGCAAACAATCACATGCATACATCCATTGATCATTAACAAAATGAGATAATCTATGATGGAAAAGATGATTTCAATTTAAATAACATCTATATTATGCCATAACACTAATATAATCACTAAATTGACTTCTATGCTACAGAAAGCAAGTGTAAAGTAGAACAACTAACATTCATCTATTTCCAAGAAATCATAAACACTATATTTTTGGACTGAGGTTTTGAATCCTTCCAGTCATTATCCCACAAGAGAGGTTAGGTAGAGGCTTGAAACCATAGGTTTTTATAGCTTAATCTCTACTGAAATGAAAGAAACTATGAACTGCTTGGAATCAAGAAGAAACATAAGTAAAAAAGAGGGACCAAAGCCTATGGGTTAGGCCAAACCCAAGGGTCTCATCCCTCTAAAACTAACTAAGATGCAGCTTAAAATCCAACTTCTCATGATCAAAAAGTAAAGGTCTCATACATCGCATAAAAGCTCAAAGTGACAATGTCAAGCTTCAAGCTCAATAGCAACACCTAGATGAACAAAAAATTTGAATCCTAATGAGCTTTTTGTCTTGTTTATTTATACAAAATGGTAGTTTATTTTAGTTCCCTTGAAAGTAGGAGTGATTCCCTCCTTGCTCTCGGAAATGGTGGATATTTTCCCTCTTGAGCTTCACTTGGACTACGAGTTACTCGGTTGCCAATGAATTCGAACTAGTGAGAGCAGATGTTGTGATCCCAAGTCGAGTTAGGGAGTTAAGGAGGTGAAAAAAACCCCTTGATTCTCTCCTGGTTGTCTCCATCAAGCCCATGCATAGTAATTGCCTCTAAAATGCTTCTTTTTCCTGAAATCAAACTACATTATGCCACATACTATGACAAACACTGTTCACTCCTCTTACTAAGCATAATATAACAAAAAAAGTGAATTGGTGTGAGAGAAGGATTGTTTTAAGGTTGAAGGATGGCATAGTGATCTTCAAAATATACCTATTGATGGGACTCATCAAATTATTTTGTTTCATCTTTAAGTTCATAGAAAACTTAACTATTCACCTTTTGAAAAGTCACAAACTAAGTTAAACTTTGAAGACCCAAATTTTCAAAACTTGCAAAGTGTCAAAGGACGATCAATTTTCACTTTCATATCACTCGAAAACCTAGAAAAGGTTTTGTGAGATAAACTTGGGAAACACCTTAATTAAATTAATTTTCCATAATTAAAATATTTCCTAATTATAACTTAGGAAATGTGTTAAATTAAACTTAATTAATTAAGGATGTTCGAGATTTCTCTAGAGACTTATATTGATGAATTCTAAATGTTCTTAGTCATCGATGGAGATTGCATCATGTTCATTGAAGACCCAACGAGAGATTATAAGAGCAGGACGAAAGGGTTGGAGATAGAATCAGTGTGATCAAATATGAGAGGCAAATCGAGCTACCTAGTTCACAATCTTCAATGACGGCGTAGTTCAATCGAAAGGGAGAGCATTGGAGGGAGGGAGTAGTAGATAATTTTGGAGCAGGATTCTAGAGAGATTCCCTGTGATTTTCCAGTCCCGGAGTGGCAAGAAAAAAGAGGAAAAAATTCATGTGTAGGGATGTCATACAAGCAGTGTGAATAGCCAAAAACCCTTGACCGAATTGTTAGAAGAGGGTTGATTCAGTTTCCAGAGACTAGATCACCTTCCAGGAGGTAGAGTGAGTCACTTTCAAAAACATAGGGAGGCAGGACGAATCCTTTAGAGCAATTTCCAGGCAATGTGAGTGGTTCAACGATAGTAGTGTGTATTCCAGGCAACAATGCGAGTTGCTAGTATGGGGTGCGAGCAAGCTAGAGGAGGCCAAGTTGGATTGTAGAGGATATTTGAGATCTCCACATTATTTTTCCAGTTGTGATCTATATTTTCCAAAGGATTTCCAGTTGGGCATCTAGTTGTTATAATTTCCAAATTGTTGCATCATAAAATAAACCCTCATCTATTGCATTGGTTTTCCCTTTGGGATTTTTTCAGGTACGTTTAGTCCAAACTTTTGGTGTCATTTTTATTATGTGTGTGCATATATTTATTAGTTTCGTATTTTATAATTCCAAAATGTTTTTATTATGAAGAATTCATCAACGATTTAATCATTATTTTCCATAAACAAACAAACAACTAATAAGTTAGAATATTAAACTCTAGTTGATGAATTTGTGGAAATTTCACATGGTATCAGAGCATTGTTGATATGATCAGAGATTCAGAGGTGAAGGAAGTAGTTTCATGCAATTTCAAAGGGATATCTGAAGCACCAATTTCCAAATCTGTGCAGGCCATCCAAGCAATGCGAATTTTGGGGGCAAGAAAATTGATTTCCAGTTTAGAGTGAAGGAAATTTTAGATTTGTCACAGAAGTAATAGCAAAAGACAATGAATTTATCGGAAATAGGGTTCTGGTGAGAAGATCAGTTTATTTCACAGAGTAGATTTAGGCGCATAGGTTTGTGGCAAGGGTTACAGTTGAAAACATGCGCAGGGAAGGAAGAGAAAAGCACACTAGAGGGAATTTCCATAAATTCACAAAGGGATTCCATTTTTCTAGTTGCAAAAAAGGAGGTCATGATTTTTAGTAGCAAAAGGCCATAGCGGGCTTGCCATTCCATCCTGTATGATTTTAAGGGTTAGCAGTGTCTGTGCCAAATCTAGAGAAGGACATTTGGAAGGTAGAGCGAGTTTCCTAGAGGAGGAATAACAGGTAGTGTGAATTCTAGGAAGGACACCTGAGGCAAGTGCAAAGCAGATCTGCACATTCTAGGAGGATTGCTAGTAGTAGGTAGAAGACCGAGTTAGTATGTTAGGAGGAGAAGGATATTTACAATGTATAATTCTCCAATTCATTTTAATTTCGCAGAGATGGCTACAACAGGTCTCAGAGATCAAGACAGACTTAAGGGAGGCTCTAATTTTGGTGTTTGGAAAGCCAAAATGCAATTCCTATTAGATAGGCATGGCTTGAAGGAGCTCATGAAAAATGTCATGGTTGAGCCAGTAGATCCATAATAGTTGGCGACCTTCAAGAAAGAGATGGCCAAGACCAAGAGGATGGATCTAGAAAAAGTTCGAGTCACATTGTCCTGCATATTGCAGATAAGAATACAACAAAGGACATGTGGGATGTCATTGTGAAGTTGTATGAGGATCCATCTGAGAATCAGAAAATGATTCTCAAGGAGAGGTTGAGGTGAGTTAGAATGCATAAGGACAAGGATTTTACAACCTACCCCACTAGAATTCAAGGAATCAAAGATGAACTTGCAGTTGTAAGAGAGAAACCTTCAGATAGTGATCTAGTTCACATAGCACTCAACGGGCTCTCCAGGGAGTGGCATACATTCATCCAAAATATTTCTGGACGACACACACTTCCAAGATGGGATCACTTATGGAGTGCCTTCACTCAAGAGGAGCTTAGACTTAGTCTCACTAAAGGTACCATAAGCAACAATAGCAAGGGACCAAAGGTGGAAAAGGAGGAGGAGAACGTAGCCCTTCAGGTAAAATAAAGGAGAAGAAGGGTCCCAACTAGGCAAATAACTCAAAAGGAGGATAGAAGAAGAAAAAGGACTTTTCAAAGGTAAAGTACTTCAAATGTGGTGAATTTGGTCACTACGTCACCCAGTGTCCAAAAAGGAAGAAGGATAAGAAGGGGCACTAGCAAACAACAATGTTGGCAAATATCAATGGTTTGACCTATAGATTTGAGTAATTCACATTGATAGCAGTGATACCTCTAAAAGGAGGGGGGCATGTTTCTTCATATTAGTAGGAATGGGTAGGGTTCATGGGACAACAACCAAAAGTCTAGATCAAATCCATTCATTGTTCACATTAATCAATTCCTTTGTTATGGGAGCCCCATAATCAAGTAGAAAGAGGATCGAGGTGTCACCAAGGTGTGTCAGATCTTGAGGGACATCGCATAACTATCTGTTGTCATATCTTCGATACAATTGTAGATCTAGATGGGTGTAGTCAGGCGCTCAGTAGACAATGTAGAGCCACTTGCAGTTAGAGACTTAAGGAACAATTGTAAAGCCAATTGCATGAGAACAATAGATCTATATAGAATGACTTTCGAGGCCCAGTTGCAATTAGCAAGTGTAGTTCCATCCAGAGTGATACTTCATGAGGGAGTTTCCATCCAAGAAATATTTCCCAAACTTGTTTTAAGAGAGAGAATAGTTGAGATCAGACTCACTATTGCATTAGTTGCAGCAGCAGTGTAGTGATAGCAACAAAGCAATGGCAGCAACAATGTGAGAAGGATCATAGTACGTGTAGTAGCATGGTGGGAAATGATACCAAACATCAGTAGTGTGTGACAGTTCAATTACAGATATTGTCTAGAACATATTCCTCGCTAAGAGGGAGAGTTATTGGATGTGGAGTAGCATCAGATAAGCGTTCTAGTCTCATATGATGATAAGAAGCTAGGAAAATGAGATTTCTGAAACCCAGAAAAAAGGTTTCGAGAGAGAGAGCTTGGGAAATACCTTAATCAAATTAATTTGTCATAATTAAAATATTTCCTAAGTATAACTTAGGAAAAGTGGTAAATTAAAGTTAATTAATAAAGGATGTTCGAGATTTCTCTAAAGGCTTCTATTGATGAAGTCTAATTGATCTTATCCGTCGATGGAGATTAAATCGTGGTCGTTGAAGACCCAACAACATATTATAAGAGTATGTTGAAGGGGTTGGAGATAGAATCAGTGTGATCATTTGTGAGAGGCAGATCAAGCTACCCATTTCGTAGTTTTAGTGAGGGTGCAGTTTGAGCTAGAGGGAGAGAATCAAAGAGAGGGAGAAGCTAATAATTTATGAACATGATTATGAAGATATTCTAGTGATTTTCTAGTGTTGCGGTGGCAGGAAAAGGGAGGACGAAATTAATAGGCAAGGAGGTCGTACAAGCAATACGAATAGCCAAAAACTCTTTAGAAAATTAACGGAAGAGGGTTGATTAAGTTTCCAGAGGCTAGATCGGCTTCCAAAAGGCAGAGGGAGGAAGGACGGCTCAGTTGGAGCCAATTTCTAGGCAATGTGAGTGGTTCAAAGCTAGTAGTGTATATTCCAGGCAGTAGGTCAAGTTGCTAGCGTGGGATGTGAGGAGGCCATAGTAGGTCGAGTTGGATTGCATAGGAGATCTGAGATATCCAGATCATTTTGCTAGTTTTTATGTATATTTTCCATAGGATTTCAAGTTGGGCATCCAGTTGTAATAATTGCCAAATTGTTGCATCATAAAATAAACCCTCATATTTTGCACTAGTTTTCTCTTCAGGGTTTTTCTAGGGGTGTTTAGTCCAAAATATTGGTGTCAATTTTATTGTGTGCGTGTGTCTATTTCTTAGTTCCATATTTTACAATTCCACAACATTTTTATTATGAATAATTCAATAGTGATTTAATCTTTATTTTCCATAAACAAATAAATTTCTAACAAGTTAGAAGATTAAACTCTAGTTGGTGAATTCGTGGAAATTTCACAAGAACAACCTTCTAACTACATTGAGAATGAATGTAACCTAATTTTTTATCTTAGGAATGTCTCTATGATCTTAAGCAAGCTTTCACGTGCTTGGTATGCTAAAATGGATAGCTTTCCCCTTGACACTAACTTTTCTAAATGCCCTTCTAACCACAATGTATAGACCAACAATGTAGGTAATCGGCTTGTAACACTTGTTCTTTATGTCAATGACCTTATTCTCACTAGTGACCCAAACTTTTAACCATGTGAAACCCAACCTAAAATTTTTGAAATGATAATATTATGATATTTGCGATATTTCTTTGGCCTCCAAGTATTGCAAGCCAAGGAATAAATTTTCATTTTCTAGTCTGGGTATGCATGTGACTTTCTTTTTTCTTTCACGTGGAATATGATAAACTAGCTCCATCTCCCTTATTGTATGGCACCAAAATTTCTACCACTTATTTTACACTTGGAGAAGATGCCACTTTTCATTTCTAGTTAGTTAGTATCCTTTCGTATTTGACTCATAGCCATCTCGTTATTTGCTTCTTTGTTGGTCTTGTTTCCCAGTATGTGAAAACACACCATGAGGTCCATTAGAAAGCAACAAAAAGGATGCTTTAGTAGATATAGGGTACATTTCATTTTGGGATACAATATAGTTAAGGGGGGTCTCCTTTGTTTTGTAGTTTCATTGATTTTGTCGATTGGTCTAATGATCCTAATGATCATAAGTCTATTATAGGTTATACTTTAGTCTTGGTTTTGGACCTATCACTTGAGCTTGTAAGAAGCAACAAGTTCTTGCTCTTTCTTCAACAGAATCATAGTATCAAGCAGTGGTTAATGCAATCAAAGAAGCCTTGTGGCTTCAACAAATTCTTTCAATTTTGGATTTGACAACGACTTCTAACTACACTCTAGTGTGATAAGCATAATTCCATCAAGTTGCCAAATATTTAATTAAACATCAACGCAATAAACACATTGAGATACACATGCACTTCAATAGAAATATTTTTGAAGATCACATTCTCAAAATTCTCTTTTACCCTATAGATGATCAATTTGCAAACATTTTCACAATATCCTTACAAAAGCAAAGTTTTCCAAACTTCAATATATCTTAGGAGTTCAGGAAGTTGTCATTAAAGGGGGATAGGATTTAATGCATCCTTCATTCTCCTATTGTGCCACATTTGTAAATCCTCCAGTATTATCCTAGTTTGTTCCTAAGGGGAAATGTTAGGATATTTAGACACTAAGGAGTTATTTAAGATCAACTCGGTATAATGTATTTTTCAAAAAGTGTTTTTTATTTTGTTCCTTAATATGAATTTGTATTTATCTTATTTGATATTCACAATATGTTCTATAGATAAAGTGATTCCATGGTTCATATTCTCTTATATACTAATGACTACATTAATATGTGGCCTAACTCATGATTGGTCCATGATCTCAATTTGAAGGTCATGTAGAGCCATTTCCTAATGGTCATCTACAATAAACTCATATGCAAAAGAAATTTTCGCATCCATTAATATATTGCATTAGTTGACTACATTGATTGGGATTGTGGATTGTTTCGCTCTTTGAGTGTCTAACCATGTAGTACATTGGAGTACTAATCTTCAATCTATTTTTGTGAGTGGTTACTTAAGGTTTTCAACCTATGTGGAAATATCATGTTTACCAAATGATGAGCTTTGGTATCTCCTTTAAATTTTGATTTGCAATTGAATTGGGTCACAACCTAAGCCTTTGTAATGGCATAAGCCTTTGATAGTGCAACCTAACTATGTATGATCTTTATGTCTTGACCCCACACCTATGAGTGTACATTTATTAGACCTTGGCCACTAGCTTGATTTAAAAATCCTAATGGACTAAATACTTGAAATCTAGCCTTCAACCCCATGGAATACTATTGATAATTTTAGCTGTCCTTTTGTGGTCAGATAAGGATAATGAAAATCTATCACACCCATGCATTCACTTTGGAAGCATGTTCAGTCACTGCACTCATCTTGGTTGTTTGTTTTTATCTATTAGTAAATAAGGAAAAGTTGCCAAATATTTTGAATTTCAATGTAAAGTGAACTCATTTCACACTTAGCTATGAAATTGTTCTCCATTTTTCCTTTATCCTCTAGCCATGGCTACACTATCCTAATTGCAATAAGGTTTCCATGAAAATTTATAATGACTTCTCCACCTACTTCTAAGAATAGTTTATACAAGGATATGTAATTATTTATATATGAGTTTGCATTACCTCTTTTTTCTCAAGCATCATTCCAAGAGCTTGAGTGCAATCTTTGGGTTGGAAATTGTGATGGGATTCTAGAGTTGGAGATTGCTTTCGACCCTCAAGTTGCTTAACAAAGGGCATTACTAGCCTACAAAAAAATTACCTTAGCCCTACTTTAGTTTTCTATTTGGACTCATGAAAACTTAATGTTAAGAGGATTGGCATTGTATATCTCAATGTCAACTTAGTTATTTCCACATATCCTTTATGTTATTTGGACAAGGGATTGGAATCCTACCCTTTCTTGTTGAATTTATTATTTTCATATTGCAAACTCCATTCTTTGTCAGGGTGTCATTCGTTATTAGTTTTCCATTCTTTGTTAGGGTGTGATTTTCCTAGCTATGTTTTATGTTATTAATTATATTGTGGGGTTAAATTGTATCCTTGCACAATGAAAGGAAATAGCGTTTCCTAGGGCCTATTCATTTCTATCTTACATGGCACAATGAATTGTCTCTAAGTTATATCAGCACCTCCATGCATTTTTCGCAATGTGTATTGTTTTCCATACTTATATGAGGATTCTCACTTTTATATTTATTTCATTTGATTTGTTGTTGGATTTTCCAAGGCTCAAAATTGCTTTGAGTTGGATTTCTCTTGTGTGTTGTAAGTGTGAGCCTTAGTGAAGTTTTTCATTAAGATGCATTTTTCATGGTTTGATCCTTTACTTCTCTTCTACTGATGTTGTGATTGTAAATATTATGTGGGATCAACTCTCTGTGTGAAGCATTTTCTTGGGCATGGTTTTGATGATGGCCTAAATTCTTGCTACATATTCTTATGGTTTTATGATTGTGGGCATTCCATGTATGTATTCCTATCCTTGAGCTCTATTTGGAAGCCTACTTGTCCTGATGATTGCACTTAGATGCAAGCTAATACAAACCCTTTTTAGTATATGATATTGTGTCATGTTGTTGGGGAGTCATGGGACTCTTTAGGAACCTTGGACTTAAATTTTAAAGTTGAGCTTAGGTAGATTCTTCCTTTATACTAAAGAATGCCATTCTTCCATTCAAATTTGGAATATTGAATGGAATTATTGACGATGGTACATGTGTCTAGATTCTTTGCATATTCACTTCATATTTTATCCAACCATTATAGAAATACAACTAAGATTGCGAGTGACAATGACTCTTCATCCTTTCGTGAGGGAGCAACAATTGTTATATTGTCCTTGCCCCTTTTCTATGTAATTTCCATATCAAAGGTGGAAATTTTTTCTATCCTTTTTGTTGCTCAATAGAAAGTTTTTTTTTGCTAAATAAGGTGTTGAAGACAATGGTGATTTGTATGTGGAATTTTTTTGCTAAAGAATTTCCATATCAAAGGGGGAAATTTTTTCTATCCTTTTTGTTGCTCAATAGAATGTGTTTTTTGGTAAACAAGGTATTGGAGACAATGGTGATCTGTATGTATCAAAAATTTCTTCCAAGAAGATAGTGTTACCATTTGGCTAGAGTGTGCATAATGGTGAACATATCTTAGTCATATGTAGATTTTAAACATTCCTTTTTATTGAGCTTCCTACTTTGGCCATCCTGCATTAGCACTACTCCTCCAAAACCTAAAGTGCGCACTTGATTACAAAAGTTTTTGAAAAACAAGGAGTGAATAATACTAGTGTTGTGGACATAATTTCCTTTAAAACTTCAAAACATGTTTATGCTTTATCATCTCACTAGAATGAATTGTTTTTTAAAAGATTTGTTCGAGTGGTTATGTGAGCATAATTCCAAATAAATCTTTGCTACTATCTTGTTAAACTTAGAAATATTTTTAACTTGGAAATGTTAATTGATTTGGGAAATTTTGTTATTGTGTTAATTTTATTTGGATCTACCTTGACACCTTCCTGATATCACATGATTGAGATAATATACTTCATCTTTTCCAAAAGTACAATTTAACATCTTCACATAAATTTGTTTCTCTGCTAAATGAGAGAACTTGTTCCAAGTGTTTCAGATGTTCATCCCATGTTTTACGATATACCAAGGTGTCATAAAAAAATACTAACACAAAACTCCTTAGGTAGGGTTGAAACACTTCATTCATAGCGGCATGGAAGGTGGAAAGAGCATTAATTAACTCAAAGGGAATGATATTGAATTCGTAGTGCCCATCATGAGTTTGAAAATTTGTTTTTTCCACATCTATAACCTTACTATGGTTTAGAAATATCCCAATCTCAAGTCTAGTTTTGAGAAATACTTAGCTCCATGAAGTTCATTCAACATTTGATATATGAAGGGAATAGGAAATTTGTTTTTTATTTTTATCTTATTCAACCCTATATAGTCTATACACAATCTAAATGATTCACCCTTCTTCGAACTAGAACCATGGGAATTGCATATGGATTTCTACTTATTGAGATAATACCACCTATTGATAGGTCTTGGGTTATTCTCCCAATTTATGTTTATTGGTGATGTGGTACCAATAGGGATTTATGTTGACTTGGTTTGACCCTAGTTTTACTTCAAATATGTGTTTTATATCCCTTTTAGCTGGTAGATCCAAGGTAGGATCTCATAATACCTTTATGTGTTTTTGAATTAATTTTTGAACCTTAGGTTGTTCGACATTAACTAGTTTTGAGGCTAGCATTTCCATCTAGTTGTATTGCACCATATATCCCAATGCTCCTTTCTTGAACTAGCTTCACCATATGATGGGAAGATACAATTTAATTTTTGGGTAGTTTGAATCCATGTAATTTGTATTTTTTTGCTTTTCATCTAAACTTTATAAAGTGTTTTTTATTGTTAGCATAATAATTTCCTAATGTTTGTAGCCATTGGAATCCTGCAACTACCTCTACTCCTCTCAAGGGTACAACGTAAATTTGGATTCCAAGATCTAATCTTCAGTCTCTAACTTAACCTTATGGAATTTCCCCGCATCTTTAATAAATTTATATTTTAAATCCATCTACAGCCATGACCTTAATATTAAACATTGGGTATACGAAAAGGTTAATCTCCTTTTAATATTTGTTTCAAAAAAATTATGAATACTTCCAATGTCTATTAGGAATATTACATTGCTCTTTTTGATGTGGCCTTTTAATTTTAATGTCTGTGGTTGGGATATTTTTGTTATAGTTGATAATATATTTGTAATGCATTCTCATTATCAGGATTTGGGGAAAATTTTGAGGGTCCTCTACTTCTCCTTCATTTGATTCCTCATTGTTTGAATCATCTTTCACTTCACATTTATACAGATATTTGGTGTTATTTCTTTTGAAAAAAATATTTTTGGGGTCCCATTTTCTCCTCAGTGTTTTCATTTACATTATTTTCTTTGTTTCTTTGCCAAATTAAGTTGCCTCCTCCTCTTAAATCAGGTGGGAGGTACCTTATACTTTCCACATATCCAATTTGGGGAAATTTTACCTTGAATAACCCTTATCAAATTTTTGGGATGATCTTTTTAATTTATTTTGAGTGATTTTTTCCTAACATATAACCTTATCCGTGATCGTGATATTATGCATTTCCAATTCTTCCCTTACATACGGTTTTAATCCTAAAAAATAAGTATGAAATAGTTTGTTTTGAAAAGTTAGGAGTGGCTAATATTGGTGGTATTGACGTAAAAACAATGATAACTTCTACTTCAAATATTACTTTTCCATCCTCATAAAATGTAAGTAGAGTTGTTTGTATGGTCTGTTTTTTTTCCAAATATTTGCTTGAGATAGGATAAATGGAAAACAATGTGGATGCAACTTCTATTTGACAAATCCAACCCATAGTCTACTTGACTAACTTTATTGATAACTTGATATGGTCCATAGAACTTGGGAGTTTGTTTTTTTCTTTTTGCTTCAAGGATAATTGTTTGTAAGGTTGAAGTTTCACAAATACCCAATCTCCGATTTCAAAATTTCTCTCTCTATCTAATGTTGGTCGGCTTGTTATTGCATATTGTTTCTTCCAATTTTTAAGTTTTCCTAAAATGTTTGAATAACTTTTTTATTTTCCTCTAGTTGATCCTTTACCACTAGATATTTAGTCTCCTTGATCACAAAATACTTATGTTTTAGAGGGGTCATAAGTGTAAAGAACTTAAACTAAGTTTATTTTAGTTTAAGTGTGATATGTGGAGATGTACCTGTTAGAAAATGGAAAGTGACAACTATTAATCTTATTTTTCCTTAACCTTGGTATTTGTTTGTGAATATTAATTATCTTCTTTATGTTCTTTAGTTAGATATTTTCATCAAAAAATATCAAGAATAGTAATAACAACAATAGAGGACATAGATATTAGGCTCTCAGCCAAGGAAAAACCCGGAAACTCTTTTGTTCTTAGAACCTTATTCAAATGAGATACAAAGACCCAAACCCTAGACCAAGTCCTTCTCCAAGTACCAAGTCAACCCTTCCTCAAGTCCTTCTTGATTTTGCACCAACTAGCTTCAATACTGCAACTTCGACTTGCCAACTTTGAAACTGCTACTCAGCCTGCAGCTTCGACCTTGTAATTTTGACCTTTGAAACTTTCGTAGAAACCCTAATCCATCCTCCTCCTAAGACCTTCCTAGAGAAATACAACTCTTCATAATGTCAACTACGTCTAGACAAAGTATTCTCTCTTCTAGCTACAAGTTATAGCACTTCGTGCTCCTGCAACTGGGACTAGCAACTTCAGCCTCTCCCTAGAGCTCATAAACCCTATATTTTTGCATATGTGAGAGAAATAGAGCATAAAAACAAGATAATCTTGCCCTTCATTCTTCTCTTAGACCTTCTCTCTCCTTTCATCTCCCCAACTACAGATCAAACATTTTCTTGATAGGTCAAACATGTGAGTGAGAGAGTCACAAATGAGGTCGAACTGCTCCTTTTTATAGCCTTCTCAAGGGGTTGAACTCCATACTTTAGGACGCCTTGATGTTGTCAGGGTTGAATTGTAATTTTAGAGTTTTCAGGACTTTCTAGACTAAAAAATAATTATTTTTACAAATATATTTTTCCCCGAAGGGTCTTATAAACATGATGTTGACTCCTTTGACTCATGCTAATAAATCCTAAGACCTAACAAACCCTAGAAGCATGAAGAACATGCTTTTACCTAGAAGACCATCAATAATGAGCATGAAATCCATTCTTTAATAATAATAAAATTTTCTTCTTATTCTCTTGTTTGTTACATAGGATACATATTGAAATGAGTACAACAATTATGACGACTGAAACTAGTTACTTTTCTCAACAGTACCACCACTCAACAAGATGTAGGCATTGGAATTGTTTTTTATTATTGTTTGTTACAAAATAACAGAGGTACATGTCCAAAAGATTATTTACAAATTTAGTTTTCCATTGTGTTTAAGGATAGTAGGTTGAACTCATGTCAAAGGATGTTCCAATTTGTTTGAAGAATTCATTCCATAGGTTTCCTTTAAATTTGGCATATTTTTCATGGACATTGTGGTCTTTGGAAACCCATGTAACTGGTAAAAATTTTGTAGAACACTTCAACAATTTGTTTTGTTGAATTCAATTTCTTCATTCCTTTGAAGTATGCATATTTAATTAACATATCCATTACCACAAGGATTTTTTCCTTCCCCTTTGACATGGGTAACTCATCAATGAATTTCATTAATAGTGTTTCCCACTTTTGGTTTGGAATGTGTGGGTAGTGGAGAAACTGTGGGATCATAAAATTTTCATTTTTGTCCCTCTAGCATTAATCACATTCTGCTACATATTTTTTAATATCTCTATTCATCCATTTCTAAAAAGATATTGACATGCATTATAATAAGTCTTGAAAAAACCCATGTGTCCTACTACTAGGTATTCATGGGACTCCTTAAGAAACTTGGACTTAAAATTTTGAGGTTGGACCTAGGTATATTCTTCCTTCATACCAAAGAATGCCATTCTTCCATTCAAATTTCGAATCTTGAATGAATTATTGCTTATAGCACATGGTTATGGATCATTTATATATTAACTTTGAATTTCATCATCTAGTTCGTGAACTACAATTGAAACTACAAGTGATAATGACTCTTTATCCTTTTGTGACAGAGAATTAATTACTATATTATCATTTTCCTTTTTATGTATAATTTCCATAACAAATATGGCAATTTTTTCTATCCTTTTTAGTTGCTTTGTAGATTATATTTTTTGACTGAAGAAGGTGTTGGAAATGATTGTGATCTGTACATAACAAAAATTTGCTTCCAAGAGGTTTGTCGCCATTTAGCAAGGGTCTACATAATGGCGAGCATTTATTTATCATGTATATATTTTAAACAATCATTTTTAATGAGCTTCCAACTTTTCAATGTTATAGGATGGCTATCTTGCATCAACATTTCTCCTACTTCAAAACCTTAAAGCATCACTCTTGATTACAAAAGGTTTTTAAAAATTAGGAGTGGTAATATTGGTGTTGTGGAAATAATTTCCTTTAAAACTTGAAAACATATTTATGGTTTATCATCCCACTGAAATTAATTCTTTTTTAAAATATTTACTAGGTTATGTAAGTGTAATTTTAAATCAATCATCGATAGTATCTCATCAAACCCAAAAAAATCTTAACTTGGAAATGTTAATTAGTTTGGGCCATTATGTTATTGCCTTAATTTCATTTGGGTCTAACTTCACTCCTTCTTTGATATCACATGACCCAGATAATCTACTTCTGCTTTTCCAATAGTATAGTTTGGCATATTCACATAAAATTGGTTATATTTTGAAAGAGAGAGAATTTGTTCCAAGTGCTTTAGATCTTCATTCCATGTTTTAATATATACCAAAATGTTGTAAAAAAAACTAACACTAATTTCCTTAGGTAGGGTCAAAACACTTCATTCATGGTGGCTTGGAAATTGGCATGAATGTTGGTTAACCCAAAGGGCATCACCTTTAATTCATAGAGTCCAAAAATCAGTTTTTTCCTCATCTTCTAACCTTACTTTGATTTGGTAGTACCCTAATCTCAAGTCTAATTTTGTGAAATACCTAGATTGAGGTAAAAACCATCTTGGACTAAATATTTACAATCTTAGTTTTCCCATCAAGTTGAGGATGGTAAGATGAGCTTTGAGGCAACTACGTACCCAAAGAAGAAAATAATTCAATTCAAATATTTCTAATGAAAATTGGATATTTTTCACTTACAATAATATTTGGTATTCCATGTAGCTTTTGGATTGTTTCCATGAATTTTTTTTCCACTGTACTTGCTTTAAAAGGATGAGAAATAGAGAAAAAATGGGCATATGTTGTCATTCAATCTACCACTACCATAATAAAACTCTTCCCTTCATATTTTGGTAAACTTGTAATAAAATTCATTAAAATTTCTTTCTAACATTGGCTTGGTATGTCTAATGAATGAAGGAGCCCCAGGGTCTTGATTGTCTCTCCCTTATTTTGTGTGCATGCCACATATTCTGCCACAAACTTTTTCACATCTACTTTAAGACCTTCCCCCAAAAAATATTTCTTAATCCTATGGTATGTCATCAAGAACCTTGAATTTCCTCCTACATGTAAGTGTGTAACTCCAAAGGATCTTCTATTTGAGTTGAGAACTTTGACATAAGTATAAACAATCTTGATATTATAACAAATCATTTTTCCACATAAATTTTTATATTGCATTGGGGTCCTCCTATATTTGTTGAATGATCTTGCATATCTTCTTGTCTTGCTCCCATTCTATCCTTGCTTCTTCCACATAGTTAGATTATGGAATGGAAAGAGCACATAGCAAACCATTTGTGTCTTCCTCTTTTCTTGAGAGGACATCTGCCACAATATTTTGTTTTCACTTTTTGTAGATAATTTCGAAGTCATAACCCAACATCTTTGTGACCCATTTTTTTTGCTCTTCTAAAGATAGTATCTGCTCTAACAAGTACTTTAGACTATCATGAATTGTTTTTAATCTGAAGTGTCTTCCTATTAAGTATAAACATCATTTCTTAACTGCGCATAGTATGGACAAAATTTCCTTTTCATAAATGGGTCTAAGTAAGTTCTTTCATTTATGTTTACTAGTTTCATAGACAAGGAGCCTTCCTTCTTGAATCAAAACTACACCAATGCCATGACCTGAGGCATCACACTCCACAATGAATGTTTTTGTGAAGTTAGGTGTTGTCAAGGCGGGAATTGTACACATGGCCTTTTTAAGTTCTTCAAAAGCTTTGGTTGTTGGTTTAGTCCAAGAAAATGCTTCCTTCTTCAGTAATTTTGTTAGAGGTGTTGTTATTTGAACATAGTTCTCCACAAACTTGTTGTAATACCTTGTCAATCCTAAGAATCCTTTGATTTTCTTCAAGGTATTTGGAATTGGCCATTCCCTCATAGTTATTATTTTGTTAGGATCCACCTTGACACCCTCATGTGGTACAATATGACCCAAATATACCACTTATAGAACTCCACAGGCACACTTGGAAGGCTTTGCATATATTTGTTGCTCTTCCAATAGTGTTAATACCCTGTCAACATGTTGTACATGCTCTTCCCAATATTTGTTGTAGATTAGTATGTCATCAAAAAATACTAGCACAAATTTTCTAAGGAAGGGTTTGAAGATAGAATTCATCAAGATTCAAAATGTTAAGGGTGTGTTTGTAAGTCCAAATGGAAAAACCAAAAACTCATAATGGCCTTCAAGTGTTCTAAAGGTTGTTTTGGGAATGTCTTCTTGCCTCATTCTAATTTGATGATATTCAGAATGAAGATCCAATTTAGCAAAGAAAATGTTGTATGCAATTCATTAATAAAAAGAATATGAAATTTATCTTTGATTATCATTTTTGTTGAGTTGTATGTAGTCTAGACACATGCCCCATGAACCACCTCGTTTTATAACCATCACCACTAGTGAAGAGAAAACACTCTAGCTAGGTTGAATGATGCCCAGCTCTAATATTTCTTAAACCATATCCTCGTGCCTAATGTTAGGTGGTACACTTACATGTTAAAAATAAATTACATGGTCATCATCTTGAGCATGTGGAAGGCCCTTAGGCATCTCTCGAAATACCTTAAAATGGTTTTTCAGAACATTTTGGAGATCCACTCGAGAAGAGGATATATATGTTTGAACATCTAATAAGCACAATTGTGTAATCACTTTGGTGTCCATATTTTAGCAATTTTGTCATGTTATTAGAGCTTATAATTTTATTGGGTTTCCCTTGGATACCTCTAAGCTCAATTTCCTTTCTTTTCGAGAAAAATATTGTGAAAAGATCTTGAAAATTAAGGGCCATTATTCCCAATGATTGTAACAATTGGAGCCTTAATACAACATTAACACCACTCATTTGGATTATAATCATGGGACTAAAAAAATACCCCCCATATTTATCTTAATATTATGGCACTTCCCTAAAAAAATTATGTTACCTCCATCTGCAATCATTACTTGAAATTTTGGTGCAGGATATACAAATCAATTATGAAGTTTTGCCAATTTGTAATTTATGAAGTTATGAGTACTACGTGAATCAATAAATATTGTTACCCTTTACTTTTTGATATATCCTTCTATTTTGAGGGTTTGTGGAGTATTGATGTTGGTCAATGCATGACAAGAGATTGTTGTAGTAATCTCTTCTTGCTCTAGACCTTGCGAAGTTTTCACTTATTGACCTTCTTGATATTCGCAAACTATGTAGAATAATTTCTTCACATTGCATTTATACCCCTTACTGTGTTTGTTGTCACATTTGAAACAGTCCCTTTTCTCTTATTTCATCTATTTGCTAAGGAGTCAAATTTACCAATTTAAGAAAAGGAGCGCGATTTACTCTATAGTTATTAGTGACCAATTTTCTAGTGGCAATATTTTTACTTTCAACTTTTCTTGTCAGACTAAAAGCATGCTCTAGAGATTTAGGTTCAAAGAGACACACCTAATGTTGGATGATTTCCTTTAAAGTTCCTATAATTAGGTCTAACAAATCATCCTTTGAAATATTCTTTACTCTGAGACTCAACTTTTGGAATTGTTTAATTTGCTTTGTGACTAGGCCATTTTATCAAATATTTATCAATTAACTAAAGAATTGTATTTTTTTAATATCACCATAATGTGTTATTAATTCCTTTGAAAAAATGTACCAATATATAGCATAATCATTTTTCCTTTCACAAAGCCATTGATACCGTACATGTTAGACTTGTTCTAAAAATATGGATGTAGTATTTACCTTCTGTAAGGATGCCACTTGTGTAGATCAAAGTATTTTCCATCTAAAATATCCATCTTATAGGGTCATTACCATGAAACTTCCTCTTATTGATCTTAGGAATGTAGTAGTTCCTTAGCGTTGACTTGAAGCCTTGATGATGTGGATATTGTATTGAAAATTCATGATTATGGTTCTATGATTTAGTATTTGTGCTTTCCAATTGTGATAACATACTCCTCACATGAGATTGATTCTTAACATCATGTTTCTCCTTATGGTTCATGATTTCCTTGAATCTTCGTGATATTTTAATAGAATGTTTAGTAATTATTTTATTTATTTGTATATATCTTCCTTATTTTAATTCATCTTCTTTTCTATTTCTTCCTTATTTTCATTCATTTTATTTTCTATTACTTCCTTATTTTCATTCACCTACTTTTCCATTTTTCTTTTAAATTTTTCTGGAGAACGTGAGAAATCCACCTTTTTCAATATACTACCATCCATTTCATTAACTTTGTTCTCTAATTGAGATAACCTAAATTCTAATTCTTCACATTCTTCATGAGTCAAGGATGATCTTTCAATAGATTTAATTAGTGTAGTAGCTTTCTTTGGAGGCATGTTGGAGAATAATAATAGTATTTTTCTTTATCACAACTTTTAGTCACAAAAAAAGGGATCTTCTAATCAAACGTTGGGTCACTTATAAGTTATGTGCCTTAATTTAGAGAATATCTAAATGGTTGACATTTTTCTTTATATATATCTAAGATTTGAATTCTTCAAACTTTGGTATGTAATAATCTGAAATGTATTTTTTACAATTTCACATGTGTGAATAGAATTTGATGAGCCAAGTGAAAGATATGGTAGATTTCCCAAAACTTGTTGATTTTTGGTGTCTTCCGGAGCAAACTTGTATAGTGTGACATGTAAACGTGTAGAGAGTGACATGTGTCTAATTCTTCAAATATAATTTTGAAACTTGTACCTAAATTACTTTTGTATCTCTCCTAAAATACCCAAAAAAAGATCTAGCAAAAAGTCCCAATAAAAAGATATAACAAAAATATCAAGTTGGCATGTTTAAAATTTCTGTGAATAGTAGTGGTTTTGGGCCATGGATTACATGTAATGGGACCTTTAAAAGACAGGGAGGAGGTGAGCAGTGCAGGCACACTTGGCTAGAGATTCTACCCAGAATCAAATGGAATTCAGTTAGCTGAGTTTTTCGCCAAGTAAAGGTTTTCCTAAGATAAACATGTTGTTAATGTTTATGGATTTTCATAGAATTTAGACTTCTGTGATCCATAATTTGTTTAGAAATATTTTTGGCGAAATCACATAATTGATCATTTGTCGACGCGTTTGGAACCAACTAGTGTGGTTCATCGTCAGGACAAGTTGAAGATACAGATCCAGATCAGCGAGTTAAATAGTCTAAGCAGAGACTCCAACGGCTAGAAAGACTAACGGCTACTTTTCAACTTGTGGACCCCAGTCAAACCATATTATAATAATTATTATTATATTTACGGAGTCAAGTAAACTGGGTAAAGTAAACCCGAAAAGAGGTTAGATATTAAATACGCCTATTTAAAAATTTCAAATTATTAATAAATATATATATTATTAATATTCTCCGTACCTACTATAATACTAAATTTAATGTTAAGTTATTCGATTATTACAATAAATTACCAGAAGTTTGTAGTTCCTAGAAAGTAACAAGATTCGTGGTTAGTTTTCAAAACTAAACCATTTAACTATTAATATATAAACATAAATATATATATCTATATATATAAATTTAAACCCACTAAATTATATAATCAATATAAAAATATAATACCTAATATCTATTGTTCTATGGTTTAAATATACATATATAATAATATATATATATTAT
>APFE031742944.1:46708-66377 GCA_000404065.3 Pinus taeda
AAGTATAGGAGTCATGAAGTGGAATTGTCCAAGCACATAAATCTTGAGACATGTTTTTTAGTCACATTATGCTTCCTTTCTGTGTAAATTCTTGATGAAAATAGTCTCATGGAACATGAGGAGACTCAATAGTAAAGGAAAACAAAGACTCCTAAAAGAAAAATGGTATATAGAACACCCATCAATAATTTTGATATAAGAAACAAAAATATTAAGTGAGGTTCTACCTCAGATAATTAGCAAATGGAGGAGGAATTTCCAAGTAGTAGTGATTGATTCTTAGAGATACTTGGGTGGAATGGTTATTATTTGAAATGATCAGGACATCAAGGTTACCAATATGTTTACCTATTTTCACATTATGACAATACAATTTCAGTTAATTGACATCAAGGACTACTACCATGTATCCAATGTCTATGACTTCAATATCGCAAATAGAAAATCTCTATTTGTCAATTCTATTTCTAGCACAAGTGATTTATACTCCCCATCTCCATGGATTATTGGGAGTGACTTCAATATTATCAAGTGTCTCGAGGAAAAGAAAGGATGAATCACAATGTTTAACAAGATATTTTGTAAGCTATACCATTAAAGCCATAAAGTAGTATCCATTAAAGTTTTCAAGTAATAAGTATCCAACCCATACATGTGGATCAATGAGACGTAATACATGTGTGTGTGGTGACTAACTTAATACATTGTTCTAATAACTCCACAAACTTATGTATTTCACACTGTCACATAAATTGACAATAGTGTGACCTAAGTAAACCAAGAGTAGACATGAAACCCTTAGGCAACAAACATTCTCTAGATCCTCAATTAGGTGCGTAAATGATGAAGTGAAAATGCATGTGAAAAAGAGGATTTCATGATTTAACCATCACAAACATGTGATCAAGTGTGACTAGGAGTGTATATATTCATATATTTTCCAAAGAGGGAGTGAATACATGAGCTACCATTCATTGGGCCTTATGTTTCTTTCTTTTTCTTTTTCTTATATATAGGAATTAGGGAATAAGGTTTTCATAAGTTTGGCACAACTCATAGATATAACATTTACATGAATTTTCACTTCAACCTTAGAGTTTAGACTTAGATAAATCATTATAGTGTATCTTTAATGATTTTGGCTTTCACTTTTTTAATTTATTTCATCACAAATGACAAAAGGGGAAATATTTTGCCACAAATCTATGAATTCTTAATCATAAAGGTGTCATGAGATGAAAACAAATTAATGATGTTATTCTCTATGAAAATAATGGGTATTCTTGAGAAAATCTTACGCTTGTGGATGTCTCCTCTATGGTTGAGAGGGGGTGAGGGTAGACACCATATTATCCACGTGTCATGTACTATGGCCATGACTAATAGTCGTAAGCCTAGTAAAGACACCAGTAGGGAGAATGGTGGATTGGATAAACATCTCGGACCAATATTCCTTGATAATTTGTATTTTGACTAGGACTAACCTCCATAAGTCAAGTACATTAATCCAAGATAAGAATAGTCATGAGGATTGACATTTCCTAGTCTCAAATATTATGATAGTGGATTAGGAAATGATCATGTGAGGGCATACCTGGTGAACATCCTGGTGGGGTAAGTGCCTAGAGAGGCAGTGGTGTCCAAATTTATGCCTCCTAACATTGTGCTCTAATCTAATGGAGAGATAAACTTATTAGTCAAGGCTTTGCTATTTTGACAATGTTGGCTATGATGATGTAAATCATCGTTGATGCTTATCAATCTAGATCCCTTCTTATATTAATATTTCAACTTGAGAGTAGTTTCTGGTCTCATTATGAGTACCTCCCTAGTTTAGAGGGAGGGTCATCATCTTCATTATCGCCATATTCACCACCATCATCGTCATCATTATTGTCATCATTTCATTATTGTCACAATCACCATTCATGTCTTCATTATCATCATCATGATTATGGACATTGTCATCAATTGTTCATAATTATAGGTATTGTAAGAAATATCATCAACCCAAAAAATGTTACGAGTGCTCGAAAAGGGTTGTTAGGACACATGATATATCCAAGAGAAAAAACAACTTTATTTTTTAAAGATGATCGATGATCATCATCATCACTACCATTAGCATCATCATTATAATTGTCATCATCCCCATCGTCATAACTAATATAATTTTTATCATAATTGTTGTCGTCTTCATCATGAATATCATAATCATCATTCATGTCATTATTATTGTTGATGATGACCAAGATGAAAATAATGATAATGTTGATTAGATGAAGATGACTTGGAAGACGACAACAAATATAATTATTATGATTATGACCATGAAAACATTTAAAAATTGGGAAGAATGGCCAAGGTCATTAGCATCATCATCATCATTGTCATTGTAACCCCCATTGTCTTTATCATCATTGTCATTCTCATAACAATTGCAATTCATGTCATCATCATCATAATTATTGACATTGTGATCAGTTGTTCATAATTTTCAATGTCATAAGAAATGTCATCAATGCAAAAAATATGATGTGTGTTGGAAAAGGGATGCAAAAGTGAACAAAAAATGGGGGTAAAAATAGACATAAAATTGGGTGAAAAGTGGACACAACAAAACTAGATGCAAAACAAGACATAAAAATTGACACAAAAGTGGATGAAAAAGTAGATGCAATAGTTGTTGCAAACCTGAAAACAAAATAGGATTCAAACATGGATGAAAAAGTGGAAGAAAACATGGGAACAATAGTAGGCATAAAACTTAGCATGAATTGTGGTGAAACAAATGTGGATACAACAATGAATGTAAAAAAAAATAAAAATAGACACAAAATTGAATGCAAAAATGAGGAAAAATTGGATGCAAAAAGAGATGTAAACATGGGCCAAACATGGGTGCAATAGTGGACAAAAAATTAGTTGCAAAATTGGATGAATCAAAAGTGGATGTAAAAGTAGATTCAAAATGGGATGCAAAAAACATAAACAATATTTGATGGAAACTTGAATACAAAAGAGAATGCAAATGTGGATGCAATAGTGGAAAAAAATGTGGGTTGCAACGATATGCATGAGATATGGCACAAATAATAGAACAAAAAAAGTGGATGAGAAATTGGATGTAATAATAGACACACAAAAAATATGCAAACTTTGATGCAAGAAAAGATGTTATAAGGGATGTAAAAGTGGATGCAAAAACGAGTGCAACAGGAGAAACAAAATTGGATGCAAAATATGGATGCAATGGAAGAACCTGAAAAAGAAGATACAAAATGAGACACAAAACCCAACACAAAAGTGGATGTAAAAATAGATGCAATGTTTTATGCAAAAGAGGATGTGAATATTGATGCAAAATTGGAAGCAAACGTGGGGACAACAGTAAGTACAAAACATGGCATAAATTGTATCACAACAAAAGTGGATGTAATGATAGATACAAAAAACGAAGCAAACGAAGATGCAAAATAAAATGAAAAAAGTGATGTAAAAAATGGCATAAATATGGGTGTAACAATGGATGTAAAATAGGATGCAAAAATTGATGCAACAAAATTCGATGCAAAAGTGGATGTAATATGAGACACAAAACCTGATGCAAATTTTGACACAAAAGTGGATATAAAAAGGGATGCAAAAATAGATGTAAATGCTGATGAAAACCTAGATGTATATGAGGATGCAATCATGGATGCAAATTTAGAAACAAAAAATGGTGCAAAGGGAGGTGTCAAACTAGGTAAAAATTATGGCACAAGAAAAATGGATGCAATAGTGGACACAATAACAGATGAAAAAGAGGATGTAAATATGGATGCAAAACAAGATGTAAAATTCAATGCAACAAAATTATATGCAAAACTAGACACAAACCTCGATGCAAAACTTGGCACAAAGGGGATGCAAAAAATGATGCAAAAGACGATGCAAGGGATGATGCAAAAGTTGATGCAAGTGTAGGCACAAAAAGTGGATGCAATAGAGGATACAAAAGTTGGTGAAACAAAATTAGGTGCCAAACTTGATGCAAAACATGGTGTAAAGGATGGCACAAAACTTGGCATACAACATGGCGTAAAACATGGTGTAAAGGTGCAAAACCTATTACAATACCTGGTGCTAAACTTGATGTAACACTTGGTGCAAAACTCAGTGTAAACTTTGCGTCAAGTTTTGCACCATATTTTATAAATGGACACAAATAGCACCAAAAATAAGCTCTAGACGCAAAAAAGGAAGCAAAAAGGGATGCTAATCACAAGGTTGTCATGTAGTGACTAAACATAGGAGAACAAGAAATCCAAGTGAAATAGGTTGTTGGCGAGGTTACTGGAATTGATTGAAGGATTGTTATGTGCCCTTGAGTTTAAAAATATATTGGAAGATCAAGAGAGACGAACTTTCAAATTGCATATAAACACCAAAGTCAAATTGATACAAGGGAAGCTCGAGTAGTTTCAGGATAACATTAGAAAGGAACTAATCTCCCTAGATATCAGGGTGGCAAATATGGAGAAAAGACTCAATGACATTACCCAAATAACTATGGAGGAAAAATTTAGTGTTGATGTCGTATTCAATGTTAGAGAGGAAGGGACCAACAATGAGCTTGACATGAAAAAGGTCTGGCATAGTTGGGATGGAGGAACAATTGAAATGGCGAGATAGAAATGGTGGTGAGATAGAAATGGTGCATCAAGAAACATGGGGAGATGGGTGAATCTGAACCCTTTTTTGCTTATGTTGAATTTTTTTGATGTTGCATAAGTTTTTGTTATTATTAGGAGTATTCTATTGTGACTATAGTTGGCACCTATTTAGAACAATATGAAAATGTTTCCATAATAGTAGGAAATGTTTTGCTAAAGAATGAATACAATTGTAAGGGATTTGGCCCAGAGTCCAATGTTTCTATATAATACAAATGCTAACCATTCCTTTAGAAAAGAAAAACATTCATTGAGGCTAAATTTAGTTTATTGGACTTTAAGAAGGCTTGGATTTCTTTAGAGTTTTATTGATGTGATGGAAAGGAATTAAGAGAGGCATTCCAAGATCGCCATAATTTCACATAATTAGAAGGTTAGGAAGCTCATTATTGTGATAAATGTTTGAACTTGAGATTTAATTTAGGCACATGTTGGATAAATTAAGAGAAATGTTTTTCATCGTCAACCCTCTTAGTGTCACAAATATGACATATTATTTCATCCCACCCATGAGGTGTAGACCAATTGTTTTGTGTGGGGTTTAGTCCCCACCCAATCTCAGGTTTAAACCTCATGGGGAGGGGTTGAGGATTGAAGGCACTTTGGGGGAATTAAAAACTATATCAATAGAAGTTCAAACTTAACTAAGCTTTGCACAACCCTGGTGATAAACATACCATTATGGGTTGATTATTCTTCTTCCATTTAATAAGCAGGTTGGCCCTGGCCCAGGCTTAGCCCAGTCACAAAAAAAGGGAAAAAGGAGACATATGCTTCCATCCCATTTTTTTTGGGAACTATCCAACACCCATTTTCACTATAAAGCTCCTAAGATTTTTTTTCTTATTTTAAAATGTTGATTTTTTTTACCATATTCAAAACTAAGAGATACATTTTATTTTTTAGATTAGGGTTGATTATCTCCTTATACTATCTAATTTTATTTTTCTATCCTTATATGAAATGTGAAAATATTGATAATAATATATGATAAATATGCTTTAATGATTTATATTCTATATAGAAAAATTGTTATAATAATAATATGTATTCCTCTATAAAATTTATTATACTTGTTGATGGTAGGTTATATTGTTTTTTATTAGTAAAAAAAATTAGCTTTCAATTAGTTCTAAATTTTTCAAATAGATTTAACAAAGTCTATTAAAGTTTTGAAAAAAATTAAATATTAAATTAATATTTTGAAAATTAAAATATATATATATATATATATATATATATATATATATATATATATATATTTTAATTTAAATTTCTATTTTTTCATTGGTTCATACAAATGAAGTGACTAATTTTATGGGGTTATAAATAGTATTTGTCCAGAAAAAAAATAGAAAAAAAACTATATGTTGTCATAACAATACACACATCACATGGTTCAGTTCCCAAAATCCCCTTCCTTTGTTGATGATGTCAATATAATTGTAGTTTTCCTTTAATAATAAACATGAGAGAATAGCCCCAAGGGTTAGCTCAATCAGTCAAGCTGGGGCCTCGCCAATGGGAGGTCACAGGGTCGAAACCCGAAAGCTCTTGGGGTTAGGTCAGTAAATAGGCTGAGGGGTGTGACCCCCTTCGGGTGGGGTCTACCCTAGCGTTGTTCGACGTAACGGACCCACTGACCATGGGTATCCGTGAACCAGTAGTGAAAAAAAATAAAAATAAAAAAATAAAAAATAAATAAAAAATACACATGAGAGTAGAATAAAATTGAAGAATTCCAGATGGAACTCCGAGGAATTTTTTGGCTAAAGCCTGATGTGGGTTAGGGTTTTGTTTTTTTTTTTTTCACATTGCAGTACCTGAACCTTCTGCCCCGCTTATAATCCTTTTATCACGGTTTTACATCTTGTCTACATTCTCCGTCATCGTTATCACTCTCGCAACCGTGGAGGCACTTGTTCTGTTCACTCCCCTTGGCTATGCAATGTTACCATAGGAAACGACTTAATGGGGATTCTTGGCAGTTGACACATCTTTTTCGGGTCGTTAAGAAAATGGACCTTGAACAGGTCAATTATTCTGAGGACCCATTCGTCACTATCTCCTTCTAGACAATGTCTCCTCCCCTGAAATCGAAATGGAAGTTTCCCCAAACCTCTGGCCTGCATGATGTCCTTTTGCCCTCGCCATCTGCTTCGGGTCCCTCCTGTCCGGCCGCTTCCCTTCCTGATGACACTCTCTCCTGGTCGGTTTCCGCTACACCCCCTCCATCACCGACAACCCTATAGTTTATGGCTAGCTGCATTAGCCCGGACCCCTCCATTTACCCCCCGGGTTACTCACTTTACCTTGAGGTTGACATTTCCTCTCGTTTACCCTCATGTGTTCCTGCTGGAGGTCCCCCTGATTTACCTGATGGATCACCTCTATCTTGTTATTATGCGCCTCCCTCCTCGGGCTATTTTGCAGGTATTCCACCTGACTTTGAAGAGCATCCCTCCGAGCCTGACCCGGACCTTAAGAATCCCCCTCTGGGAACTCAATAGGCCGAAGTATCTACAAAGGGCCACAAGCAAGGGAAAAAGGCTAAGTGTGTAAAGGCTAGAAATCAAAACATCGCTCTTCATCTGGGTGAGGACATACAGATGGGAGAAGCTTTGGACACCACTGATATGGTTTTCATGGGGTGGGTGCGAGGATGAAACTACTCCACGACTAGGGTCAGGCAATGGATTGCAGAGATTTGAGGGCACTATTTAACTGAATTGCCATTTTTCCAAACCCTCGTAAGGGGATGGTTCACGCCGTGCTTTTCAAGGGTCGAACATACCATGTGGGATTTATCAAGTTTCTAGCATATTAAGCACACCCCTGTGCTACTCAAAAGATGGAGCCCTCTCTTCGACTCTGAGAGGGAGCAGTTGGGTGCAGGGCTATTGTGGGTCAAATTACCAGGCTTTCCTCTTCACTTCTGGTCCGAGGATATTTCTCGGTGCATTGGGAATGCCTTGGGAACCTATCTGGAGCATGAAAATTCATACCTGTCCTTGGGCAACATGTCCCTTGCAAGGATTATGGTTCACCTTGATGCAAGGGAGGGTTTGGAAGAGAACATTACTCTGCACTGGAAACATTAAACTTGCATCTAGATTCTTGATTATGAGGGGGTTCCTCTTTGGTGTAGGAGGTGCCACAAGGTTGGGCATTTATTCAAGGAATTCCCTTTGAATGGGACAACTAAAGTAACGGATCATTGGAAGACGGAACCATCAAAGACATAGGTGTACCTAAACAACGAGCCAACACCGATGCTAATCAGAACAAGGTGACCTCAAAGAATCTGAAGAAGCACATCAATGCTCCCATTTGACCACCCTCTCATCTTATGACCAGGGCTCGAGCAGCTGTTGTGGCTGCGCTCTCTTTGGGTGTGTCTAAATCTACACCTTTCTCTTTTAATTTCACTTCTTCTTCATGCGCTTCTTCTATTATCTCTTATGGACAACATTGTTTGTATCTACCTGCCTGACTCCTCGCTCCTTGGCCTGCTCACTGCAGCCACCCCCCACTTTATCTTGTGCACCCCACCATCCTTACCTGAGGCGACCTTCTCTGCACACTCCTATGACTTCGATTCAGGGTCTCGCTCACACTCTTACCATCTTAGATCTCACTCTTGGACAATTCTACTTGACTCTATTGGCATTGGAATCATATCCCATCCCATCCCTTCCAAACCTCCTCGGGAGAGACCCTCATCCCTCTCTAAGGCCAAGCAACAGGCAGGTATGGATGTTGTTGCAGGTCGTCAACTAGCTACTGACCAGGTTCTTAGAGCACAGAACACCCTAGTGTCCTCTCCCTCATGAAGCTGCTCTCCTTCAATTTTCGTGGGTTAGCTAGTCCCAAAAAAACTAGCATTCTGTAGGTGAGTGAGTGGATGTCATTTTTCTTCAGGAGACTTTGGGTTTAGCAGAAGCCATTACTCACCTCCTTGAATCCATGCTTCTTGGATGACATTTTCATGCCCTAGATGTACACGGGAGATCCAGAGGCATTGCGATGGGGTACAACTCTAGGACTATCAAATTATATAACATTTGGGGGGGGATTGGGTTTCATCTGGGCAAACATCTATACATTTGATTTAGGCACTGATAGAAGTTTGATCAATGTTTATGGTCCTTGCCAAAATCGGGGCCCTTTCTGGGAGCATTTGATCAGCTCTAGCCTCATACAAGTGGATAATCTCATTCTAGGAGGAGATCTAAATTTCTCAATTGGATATTCTAAATCACGGGGCCATAATGCTCAAATTGATTCGCTATCAGACTACTTCGAGAAAATTTTATAGGACCATAGCCTTATAGATATACCATCTGCTAGATTGCAACCCACCTGGAGGAACATATGGACTGGGGATGCTAGGCTGGCTACAAGACTAGATCACTTCCTCCTAAAAGAATGACTCTTGGGTATGGGGTGTAACTATAGGCAGTGGGTTGGATCGGGGGGTTTGTCGGATCACTCACCCATACCTTGAAATTAGTGGATGTGTGAACAAGCCTAAAGCGGCATATAAGTTTAATGCAACATGGTTAAAAGATGTTGACTACACTAAGCTTGTTATGGATTACTGGAAGTCCCAACTTCCTACAGTGGGAGGAAACATAACAAAAGGATTTGCCCACAATTTAAGCAATCTGAAGCGACTATCCAAAAGATGGGCTCACAACAAGAGACTGATAGATGATCAAACCTTGAGAAGCACTGAAGCTGAGGTAGCTTCTATGGAAGATGAACATGGAAGGGGATATATATATCCTAAGCATAAGGAGAGGCTCACTACCTTGGTAGCACAAAGGTACAAAATTCTAAAAGACAGAAGAATCATGGAGGTTGCGAAGTAGAGCCATTTGGCTACAAGAAGGTGATGATAACACAAAATTCTACCATAAGTTTGCCAATGGACAAAAACCAATCAATACCATATGGAATTTGAATAATGAACATGGCATTAGGGTAAACTCCTTTCAACATTTGCCCTCCCTCGATACCTCACACTTCAAGCAACTCTACAAGGCCCCCCCTAATGCATCACTGGCTGAAATCATTAGAGTGGCACAATTATTCCCCCTGTTTGTTGATTAGGAGGATGCCGTGGATCTCAATAAGGCTGTCACTTTGGGGAAGCTTGAAGCCACTCTGAAATGGTTCAAGAAAGATAAGAGCCCTAGACCAGATGGATGGACAGTTGAGTTCTATACTGATTTTTCCGAAATTCTTGGAGAGGACCTTCTCAAGGTCATTGAAGAATGCAAAACCTCAGGGTGAATGTATAAGGCCTTCAACTCCACCTTCATTGTGCTCATCCCAAAATCCAACAACCCCGGCTCCTTCGATGATTTCCACCCCATCTTCCTCTATAATTGTATTTATAAAATCATTGCCAAAATGATAGCAAATCACCTCTGTCCCATCTTATCCTCCCACATTTCCTTTGAACAATTTGCTTTCCTTTAAGACCGACATATTCATGAAGCTATAGGAACTGCTTAGGTGGTCTTGCATTCCATTCAGATGAAGAAATTGAAAGGTATGATACTCAAAGTAGATCTCTCAAAAACTTTTGATCATGCTAGCTGGTTATATATCAGAATGCTATTAACTCATCTCGGTTTCCTCATAGAGTTCATAAATTGGATTATGTGTTGCATAAAAGACATATCTTTGAATGTCCTTATCAATGGATCTACGTCCCCATTTTTTTCACTTAGAAAGGGGCCTCAGGCAAGGATGACCTCTCTCCCCTCTATTATTTTTTCTCATAACGGAGAGACTTAGCAGACCCATATTGGAAGACCACAAGATGGGGAGATTTCAAAGAATCAAGATAACAGATAATTTAATTCTGACCCATCTTCTCTTTGTTGATGATGTCTTGCTTTTCCTTAACAGAGGTATTGGGGACTCGACAGATTTGCAAAAGTTCATGGCCATATTCAGAAACAAGAATGGAGATCAACTGCATAAAGTTCACCATCACTGCTTCGGGTTGTTCACCTCACGAAATACAATATGCTCTCCAGAGATTCCCATTCACTCTTCAAAATATGGATGATGGACTTAGATATCTGGGTTACTAACTAAAACCTCACTGTTACAAGATTTCTGATTGGATATGGCTGGTATCCAAGCTCAAGAGAAGACTTAGCATATGGCATCATAAATATCTCTCCAGAGCGGGATGATTGGTCCTTATTAAAGCCGTTCTCGAAGCCACACCTGTATATTGGATGTCCCTAGCATGGATTTCTAGGGGCATTCTCTCCAGAATTCAAAATATTTGCTGCAAATTCCTTTGGATAGGCAAATAGGCAGGAATAATTTTTTCTAGGGCTAGATGGGAGTTACTTTCTCTTCCAAAAAAGTGGGGAGGTTGGGGAATTAAAAGTATGGATCATTTTTCAACTGACCTGACTGCTAAATTAGGATGGCAGCTGGTCACTTCATGAAGTTTATGGACAAGGGTGGCCTACTCGAAATACATATTTCCCCACAACTTGATGGATTTGATCAGACAATCCAATTGGAACAAGACAAGGATATCTATCATCTGGAAAAAGGTAATCAACTCCCTGCCTCTCATCCGAGATGGGATCACCTGGAAAATACATTTTGGCTCCTCAGTGTGCATTGGTTTGGATTCCTAGATTGGCAGTGGCAAATTACACAGGCTCCCACTGGATTTAACCATGTTGCTCAACCATTCTGGTATCATTTATATTAATCACATTGTTGATTCAGAGAACACTACTCTTTTCAACAGGCATGGAAGACCACTCATTCTCTAATTACATGTTAGGATCATAGAGGGCAAAGATGAACTAGTTTGGGCCTAAGAAAAATAAGGAAAATATTCACTCAAAGAAGGATATCTATGTATCTATGCGGACCATTGGCCATCAATCATTGAGAATTGGTTGAGCCAACTATGGAAACTAAAGGCATCCCTAGAACGCAACTGTTCATGTGGACAGTGCTCAGGAACAAGGCCCCCACGGGGGACAATCTCAATAAGGGAGCTTTTCATGGTCCATCTTGGTGCTACTTCTGCAAGAATAGTTCAAAAACCATTGACCACCTCCTTCTATTTTGTCTGATCATCATGGACCTGTGGCTTACAACCCTCCTCACCATCCACATCCATAGACGATGGCAGCGCACATCTGTAAAGGACACCTGGCTATCCTGGTGGACATTGGCTGACTCGATCAAAGCCAGAAACCTTCCCCTCCTTATTTGTTGCGCTATCTGGTTAGCCTAGAACCAATACATATTCTAAAACATCATTTCTAATTGGCACTCTATCTCTGCTCGCATTTTGGCCACCTATTATATCATCCCTGATGATGACGCTGCACCGCCCACTAGAATTATAGTACATGAGGCCATCAACCGAGACTACCCTTGGGCTTATTTTGATGGGTCTGCCCATGACGAAGTGTGTGTGGGGGGGGGGGGGGGGGGGAGCTATTCTCTATCTCTCTGATACACATTTCTTTAAAATACAAATGGGGTTGGGAAGGGGCACCAATAACTATGCCATGCTCATTACTCTCAGATATCTCCTTCATTTTTCCTTGGAAAAACAATGCAGGAATATACAAATTTTTGGGGATTCAAATGTTGTTATCAACTAGATAAAAAATACATCTAATTGTCACACTTATACTCTGAGACCCATTCTAGAAGAGGCACAAATATTCATTGCACTTTTTGATCACTTTGTTTGTCTCCATATATAGAGGGAACATAACCAAATTTCCAATCAGCTTTCCAAGGAAGCTGTGAACCGGCCTCGAGGTACATGGATGATACAAGAGCAGAGGGAAAATGATCACTATTAATACTACCACCGCCTATACATGGACTTCAGAGCAAAATTTGGGCCCGGAGGGGTTGCTTTTACATGGTTTTATTTTTATGCATAATTTATTAGTACATATGTATATCTCATTTATATTAGTTGTATATATTGGTAGATTAAAAAATGTACTCCCTGCATGGAGCCACATAGACCTATGATATATTTTTTGATGGGTGAATCGCCTCACTATATAGCATATGTGACACAACATCTAAAATATGTAATTTTCTTACTATTAATGAAAATTACGATTTTTCCTTAGGGGAAAAAACACACATCACATCTATGAAAATTTAATTTCTATATATTTAGGTGCACATCACATTTTTATATATTTGTGTCATTAATTGTACTGGAGAGGAGGTGTCATTACTCATGGTAGAGAGAGATGTCGTACACAAACCATAAGTTAAGATACGACACTCAAAACTGAAAACAAGAAATTTTGGTTTCTTCATCTGGACTGGCATCTTAGTTACGACATTCCAAAATATTTCCTTATACTAAAACCTCTGCCACATCCCATGCTCCTTTTAATGTTCTTTCAATGCCATCTTTAAATATTTATTAAACGTAGTATCATATTCCCTAATATTCATATATATGATACTACAATCATATATTGTTATATATTAAACCTTTAATGTATTTAGTGAATCATTAGAATCCTTTAATATTTTTTTTTACATAGGGTGGGAAAACCTATCATAACTCAGTTGTCAAACCAGCAACAAGGACAACCATCTATGGCTGCTATCCACAAATGCAGGCTGACTCATCATCGTTATTCAAGGAAAACCATACCACCTGGAATAACCCACTGGTGGTCCATAAGGGGGTAGGCTTTCACTCCTACTAGATGCCTCTTGGTCTTGGGTCATTAACTTGTTTCCTTACGTCCAAGGAAGACAAGCTCTTAGCCAAGTAGACACAGTTTTGGGGCATAGAACCCTTTAATATTTATATGCATGATGCGACAATTATATATTTATATATCTTAAATTTTAAGACTCATGATCATGGTCATAAAGGATAACTTTTTATGGGTTGAGTAAATAATTATAACTCACTAATATTCATATATATGATGCTATACTCAAATATTGTTATATATTAAACCTTTAATGTGTTTAGTGAATCACTAGAACCCTTTGATATTTATATGCATGATGCCACAATTATATATTTATATATCTTAAATTTTAAGACTCATGATGGGACACCTATTCATGGTCATAAAGGATAAATTTTTATGGGTTGAGTAAATCATTAGAACTCACTAATATTTTATATGTGATGTGATATTATTTTAGATTAAAAGCACATTATTTGTATAAAGGAAAAAAATAAAAAAATAAAAACAATTGTTTTTTAATCCATTTTATTTAAAACATAATAAAAAATTAAATATATAAATAGTTTTTAAATTTTTAATTGAATTTTAATAAAATTTAACTACTACCATTATCATCATATTTAAATCTTTATACATTATATTTTCTATCTCTTTCTTACATAGCCATATGCATCATAATTTTCTAAAACTTTTAACATATAAATTTTATGCATTCTATTTTTATATTTATTTTGCCACAACCCCCTCACATTCTTTTACATGATGCAATGTTATATTAAAAAGTTGAGTAAATCATTAGAAGCATCTAATGTTCAAATGCATGGCATGATATTACATATAAAATAATACATGATGTGATATTACATATTAAATGATATATTTCTTCAATTCTCTAAATTGATAAGTGATGCACACCAAGGCTCTCCTTGAGACGAGGTTGACTAAAAAAAATAACATATAAATACTCAACAACAAACTAGATCATATATTTTTTTGGTCGATGTGATTTTTAAAACCTCGAGGCTACTTTTACATCAAACTTCGTTGATTAATTAGTGAGCACATTGCTTATAGGGTTGATCATCAACAACTATTATAACATTATTTGGTCATAATTGACCATCACTGATTGCAATGGCTAAGATATATCTAGTCTAGTATGTTTGTTCCACTTAATTCAACTTTAAAGAGAGTTGCACTAGGCACACATGTTTTCCCTTAAGGAAGCACATGTCTCATACATACTTTCCCTTCATGTAAGGTGTGTATACATTCTAAAAATTGCAAAACTTAAATCTTTATTAATTGTGCACTCCAATGTAGCAATTATGGGTTTCTTACCATTGTAAATCCCTACTTTCCATTTCCAATGAACTTCACTAACTTCTAAGAATATAAATAATGTTCATACGTTGGATAAGGGACCATTAACCATTCTGATACCCTTATACTAGAGCATTGATTAAGATCCAAACTTTCTAATCTTATAATTACTTTTTGCGTAAGAGACAAGTACTAAGTAGCAACGCTGCATATTACACTTGTTAATATTTTTTTTTTTATAAACATGGTAGTACTCTCTATTTACTTTTTTCATAAATTTACAGTCGAATCCTTCGATCAGTCACCTGCCCGGAGGAAACTAGATGACCATCAGTCAACATTGTATCCACTCCAAAATTTAAATAAGTTCATCAAAACCATTTTGTCTTTGCTAGCCATTACACAAGTTCTGATCTTTCACATTTTTAAAAAAACATTCAAAAACCAAAGATAATTAAACTAATACTCATTAGAGGAAGCTATCTAAACTGTCGCCTTTTTTTTGGATTCAACACCTTCCCACCAGGATTCTGCAACTTCACCCATGGGCCTGGAAGCTCTCATCCTTGCTGGAACATTTTCCAATTTATCTCCGACAATGTCTGCTCAATTCTGCCCAATGCTAGATTATTCTTGTAAGTTTGTATCTGAATTGTCACCAGTTCTTTCATTATTTCCCCCTGAACTGGGTCTGGTTCCTTGTTTCTTTCCTACCTGTTTAGCACTTCCCCTTCCATATGTTCCTGGTGCAGGGTCATGGCGTGGGCGACAATGTGTTTCATTATCCAATATACGTCGGTCATTTGTGATACCTGAGTCCTGTAGGATTTCTTCCCATTCATCCATGGGGAAGTCTCGACCTCTCAGGCTATTTCTAAGATCTCTTTCCCAGCCCCATATTTGATCTCTAACCTCCTTCGGATTTGCCTCCATGTAGGCATCGATTATTCTCTTCATCTGTTCACCATTTGGTTTCCTTCCTTTTTTCTTCCCTGTGCCACTCATTCCTTCTTCTTTTTTAGCGTTCCTCTGGCTGCGCCTGGGTGCCATGTTTCTTCTTGTCTGCACCTTGGTACTCTTATCCTTAGAGTGCTCTATCTGGGTTGCAGTTGCGCCCTTACCCGTGGTCGCACCTATCACATGGTAAACACAAATATCAGTTTTGGCCATTGAGGTTATATAATTGAAAGGGATATTTATACCCCCCCCCCCCATCATGGTTATGCTTTTGCAGTTTCTTTCTCTTTGATGCAGTGCTACAACCTCTCTGATTCTTTCAGGTTCAGGGCCCTCGTCACTTTGACTTGCACTATGACAGTTAGAGTTCTTTTCCTGGTTTGAGTGCTCCTTCTTTCTTTCAAGGTCACTCCTTTCTCTCCTAGGCCTGCCTACCCCTTTCCCAGTTTTGGGTTTCTCGGGTCCAGAGTCACCCTCACTGTTTTCTTTAGAATCTCCTCTCCCTATGAGGTGCTCCTGCTTCCTCCCTTGAATTTTCTGGGCTTTCCTTTCCTTCCTGACAGGGTTCATCTCAACAGATTAAGTCTCTGGGCTGGAATCACCTGACGCCTCAGTTCTGTTACAGGGATCATGGATGGTTGAGTCCTCCATTTCCTTTCTCCTCCTCTCATTAATTTTATGCTCACCCTTCTCGGTCATAGCCCCTAAGGATTCTTCCCTGTCCCCAACTACCTTATCTCTATACTTGCTTATGAGATTCTGAGGATCATCCCTATCTATCTTCAGGCTTGCTCTATACTTCAAGCTAAAGATTATTTCGAAGGATGGATAGGAAAATTTTACATACCCATCTACCTGGATTCCCTGTTCTATCTCCTGCAACTTTCATTTGTGCTCTGAGTGTTCTCTCTCGCCACCTTCCTTCTTTCGCGTCGTCATGAAAAATGCATGGTTTCCCTTTGACTCTACTCCTTTAACATCCTCCTATCTTAATTCTACCGCTAGCTGTCCGCTTTTCCTTCCTTCCTTGGCTCGCTTTCCATCCCACTTGCCTTGGGATGCTACCCATCTATCTTTTCCTCCATGCTTCATTTATGTCTTTCTTCTCCCAGCTTCTCTTATCGTCCACTTGCTGACTCCGCACTGCCATTTGGAATCCACTTACTGCCCCTTCTTGGTCCTGATGTCCTACTCACCCTTCTTCCACCCCTTTCCATTTCTACCCCCACTCTTCTCGGGTTTGTTCATTCTTTGCCCTCTTCCGTCATCTGATTCATCTGTATCCTTTCCTCCATCCTTTGTTGTTTTGGGTGTGATTTGTTCTGTCCTACCTGCACCTGCCTTTGTCCTTCTTCCCTCCCATTAGCATCAACCGAATTCACTAGATGCTTGTTTTGCTGCCTATCTTCTTCGACTACCTGTATCATTTGTTTCATTTCCTCATTTTGACTAAGCTCTTCCCCTCCCGCGTCTAACTGTTGCTCTCTATTTTGGCATCCCTAGTTCGCAAGGAGGTCTGCTGGAGCATTTCCTTTCCTTTTCACAGGGGACGTTATCGTGTATGCAATCTTCTGTAGTTGTTGTTGTAATTCTATTATTACCCAATCCGTCCTCCAACTTTTGCTCATCTTTTTAGCTGTTGTTCCCTACTGGAGTTGTTTCATTATTTCTATAACCAGTATGGAGTTGCCTTCTATCTATAGGCTGTGGTACCCTTCTCTTATCACTATCTATAGTCCCCTATTTAGCACGTGGTATTCTACTTTGTTGTTCATGGCGATGTCGTATTCCATTGCATATGCCCATTTGATCTTCCCTTCCTCGTCTCTAAATATCCCTCCTATGCCAGCCTACCTTGGGTTGCCTTTGGCTGCCCCATCAAAATTTAGTTTTATGAACCCTTGTGGCGGGTTCCTATATCTTTTTTCAGCTCTAGCCCTGCCTGCATCATGTTCCTTCCCTATCCTGTTAGTGTTTTTTACTTTTATTTCCAGTCGGTTCATAATGTGGGTCTCCATTCCTTCCGTCTTCCAATCGTCCTCTTTCCAATTTTTTAGACTTACTGTTTCTCTTATGTTTTTCATGATTTGGTTCCATATTTCTCCTTTGTCTTTTTTATCTTCGCTGAATATTACCCTGTTTCGTGCCTTCCAAAGGTTCCACAGGAGAAACCCAATTGACAGATTCCATGCATGGTTCAGGATTGTGTTGTGGTAAGGCTTACTGCTCCACTTCTCTATTGTTGTTTTTATGCTCCCTATATTCCTATCTGTAATCTCGAATAGTTGTTGGTGTTTTTGCCACAGGTTGTTACTTACACTGTAGGAGTTTGCGACGTGCTCCATGGTTTCTTCTTGTTTTTTGCACAACACACATCATGAGGGCCCATGTGTCCCTTTCCTTCTTAATTGGTCCCAGATCAAGGCGCACCCATGCAGCACTGTCCAGGTAAAAAACACCACTTTTGGCCAAGTTTTTAACTGCCATATTCTTTTCCATTTTTTTTATATCTGTGTTTCCACCTCCTCCCGTCTTTATATGGTAACCTTTTGAGGTTGCGAACATGCCTTTTATGCGTTACCCCATCTTATTATATCTATTCCTTCTTTAATTGCAATTTTCCTGGTTGCCATTTCTTTTTGATAAATTATCCATTGATCAGTTTCTGGGGCTTCGGGCCAGCCACTCTTTTTCTTCCATTTTCTCCAGTAACTATTTTGTTCCTCTACCCAATAATGTCTTACTGCATCTTCCACTATTTGGGTTATGTATTGTTGGATTTCTTGGAACTGGGGTTCCTGGATCAGGATTCCTCTCTGTTGCCATGCCTCCTGCCAAAAGTCTACTTTATCCCCCTCTCGAATTTCCTAGAAGCTGTTGTCTCTTATCAGGGCTCTGTTCATACTTGCTAGGTTCCAAATAGCTGAACCTTTCCTTTTTTATAGTGTTTGGAGTTTTCCTTCCGGAGTCCTTGCTATCTCATATTTCTTTTCCCAAAGTTGTTTCCATAGGTCATTCCCTCCTTGAACCCATCTCCACCATAGTTTTTCCCCCATGACTTGGTTTAATATATAGGGGCCTTTTACTCCTAGGATTCCCTCCATGATAGAATTGCTTAACCATGTCATGAAAGTAAAGCCCAATTTTTTTATTTATTTGACCCTTGCCACAAGAAATTTTTGAAGAGTTGCACCATTTTCTGGCATATGGTTTTAGGGATTGCTTGACTAGCCATCTGATAGAATGGCATAGCTTGAAGAACAAACTTCAAGAGTATAAGGCGGCTTAGGGTGTTGAGCATTATAAACATCCAATTGTCCATTCTTTTTTTAATTTTCCTTAGCAATCCTTTCCAATTCACTATTCTGTTCTACTGATCACTCAGTTGTACTTCTAAGTATTTAGTTGGAAACTATCCAATTTTGAACCCCATTGTTCTTGCTAGGAAGGCTTGGCTCACCCTTGGAGTATTAAAGAAGAATATTTCAGTTTTCTCCTTATTCACCTCTGTTCCTGAAGCTTTTGTGAATTCTGTTAGGATCTCCTCGAGTTTTTTTGCTTCCTTGAGATTTGCTTGGCTATACATCATTACATCATCCATGAATTGTTGATGTGTGTTACACAAAAATATCGTCACCTTGATTATTTGCAGTCAGTATGGGTCTATCATCACTTGTACTGTCCTCCTAAGCAAGTCTCAGACCTCAACTCTTCAAAATAAGCTTTGGAAATGAGAGAAAGACATCAAAAAACAATGTAACTCTGGTTCTGCACTTTCTCTCACTTTTGCTTGCGGGCCCACACCCTTTGTTCATATTACCCGCGTACTTATACACTCTGTCTGTAAAGGGGAGGGTGCGTACCCCTGTGAAAGTCAAAAGGCGCAATTTTTATCTTAAAAAACTCACTTTGGGTTAATTC
>APFE031742947.1:0-18277 GCA_000404065.3 Pinus taeda
TATATATATAAACACCGAGATGTAGCAAAATTAAATCTTCATTTCATTAATATCAAAGAACTAAAAGATGCTTACAAGCAGAATGGAAATAAACTAGCTTAGGTGATGGTAGCTTATCTCTGAGAACAAATGTGGCCACTACATGCCTCTAAATTGTGTTACAATGAGGCTCAAGGACCTTTTTATTATTGAACAACAAGCAGAAACACTAAAAAACCAAAACCCTAACCCCAAGAGATGGAATTCCAAGAGTTTGTGGGCCTCGTTGGGTGGGCAACCAACTTCCCGTAGTTGTAACTTGGTCATATGATCTCCATTTGGTGCGTATGATACCTTGTTGGAAATATCTCTCAGAGTAGTACAAGTTTTTCCATAACCCTCCACAAACAATGTCGAGCCTGCTTCAAACCTAAAAAAAATGTTGTTTAGGGGTCGAAACAACTCTAGAGTTTCAAGACCCAAAAAATTCTAAAAATAGTAAATGTTGCTATAATCAAGGAAACATATGAAACTGATTGGAGGTCTAGGTGGAATAGGCGGGTGGCCACCAATATCCACCTGAACCACCTAGAGAAATAAATATTTCTTACATAACATCATTTTTCAATTCCATATTCTCAAATCAACACATGTGGCTATAGAGAGTTATATATTGATAAATATGCTTGTTATATTCTCAAATCAACACATGTGGCTATAGAGAGTTATATATTGATAAATATGCTTGTTATACATTTCATATGTGGTTTGAAAGCTTTTATGATACTTGCAGTACTAAGATATTCATCAAATTAACTACTACAACATCATTATGAGAACGATATGATCACAATTCCAGGATCATTCATGGGCATAATAAAAAATGGATACTTCCCTTGCTGATAAACTATTCTTTACGAAATGACTATATATTTGCGAAAAAAATTGCAAAAACTAAGTTTTAAAATAACAATTTCATGAAAATCGTGAGAAGTTTGAAAAGTGTAGGGTTATAGTTATCAAAGTTATTGTTTGAAATAAAATACAAATTATAATGCTATAAAGGTATGAAGGCATGGTTACTTAATTAATAAACTCAACAATCTTATGACAAATCTTTAAACATAATCATGGATAGCATAATTTTCCATGGCATGAGTGCATAGTTTATTAGGCATGGTGCGCTTTGCCAACACATGTGACATATACACAAGAAAATGCATCATGTAAATTGTACTATGGAAAGAACATCCAAGACATACATGTGGAATTAAGAAGCCTTACGGTGAAGATATATGGCACATGTGAAGGTATGCTTGTAATGCTTTTCACTCAAACTATTAAAGTGTAAATTGTGATTACAGTGGAAGCATACACAACACATATGTGAGAAATACATGATATTCCTCACTATCCCTTTGTGATGTGTAGATGAAGTTTGGGAAATTTTTATCATAGGAATTTATACGTGAACATCAAATAGGTTTTATAAGGTTGATGCCATGAATATCAAACTAGTTTTTGCAAGCTACAAACATATGGCACATATATAATACATCATTATTTGATAATGTTATGAGCCATATGATGAGAAATTTAATAGTTGATTAATTTATAACACCTAAAGTTAGTTTATTATGTTGAAGCTTGAGGAGAACATCGTGACTCATAACCAAGTAAGGGTAGTTGGTGTGTGCCTTTTCTCTCAAGGAAGAAGGTGTTTCTCACAACTACTGAGAGGAACTGTTGGAAACCAACTCTAGGGAAGATAAAGTGTATTGATCATGGTTATCAGAAGAATTTACTCTCAGTTCCCACTAGTTATTAGTTCTTTTTGCAAATTATGGATTCGTTTTGTCTGATAAACCTAATGCCAAGAGTGAATCCCTTTTCATTGTTTTCCCTCTCATCATTACATCTATCTTGTTACTATCTTTAATGCAAGAAATTTAGTGTTTTTATTCCATTATTTTTATTAGGAAAACATCTTGTTCACCCTCACATACAAGTTTCCATGCTCGAGCCTCCAAGTTGCCCATGGTTCAGAATTTTATCACACAATCTAGGTTTGATTTATATGGTTTCAAAAAAATGATGCATGTTGTGGAGGAAACTGCACCCTAACCCACTCTCCCAAATATTTTTAGTATAATCCATGACCATGTAAATTCCAGTGTAAATTCACATGTGTATCCCGCTACTTAATGCATGATCCTTCTGCTTCATGTTACATTGGTTTTGGGTTATAATTTTCCTCTTGGTTTGTGCCCCTAGACCATCACTATTTTCCTTTATTTTGTTGATTATATATTCATGCTCAAGAATTAATGGATGCATGATAGATTTTCTTTATCACAATACATTATGAGTTTCTTTAACAAAGGTTCTCAAGCTAACAGAAGAGGGAAAACTAAAATAAAAAGTGTGCCCTGGAGGGATAATAGAAATAAAATAATTATATTTCTCATGCACTTTGATGCAGACTTTGAGGACTTTAGTCAATTGACATAGATTGGCCACTTATACCTCAAAGGTCCTCCTCCCCCTCCTCCTACCTAGCATGCTTTGCAAAATGTGCATTTTCCAAATCTTAGCATAATGGAAATTCTAGAACCTCATGTATCTCAATGCCAACCACTATAGAATGATGGTTGGGACACCAACCTTGTCAGCCCTGCATCTAGCTTTGCACATTGGTCTATTGCTTCTCATCACTCAATTCACCCAGTGACCATTCCTCCTCAGATACACTATACATTATCTCAAGCCACTTATTTTCATTCTCAAAGAACCCGTAATTATCCTACTTATCTTGCATTGGGGAAGTTCCATATGTCATCGATGCCTGTACATTCTTCCTCTAAGGCCAGTTCATCACATACACATATTGACATTCCCATAGCTAAATGAGGGGAGAGGACAGAAATATTTGTCCAAGACATGCATATAAAGGTACAGGAGAAAAGGATGAGGAGGAGGAAAAACCATTCTACATGAATGGCCCTAGCAAACTACCCGAGCTGACATAATTTATTTCTTTGGCATGATTTTGTTTTACGTTATATTACTTAAACATATTTCAAACTATGAAATTATCATGTTTTGGCACAACACATTATAGTTTTTACTATGATACATATTTTGATGGCATTATGGTTGATGGGAGACATAGGGGTTGTTTCACATGCTTCTTTATATATGTTTATGGATATTGGGTTGATTCACATGTCTTATTTTTATGGTGATGGTGTTCACGATGTTGCCATAGTCTCAATAATTTGGTTTCATGGGAGTTACAAGGTTTAATGGAAATATTTCATGGACATTTGGGGTCCCCATCTACTAATATAAATTTAAATAATTATAAATACCCTTATAAATGTCTTCTCTTGAATTAGAAAGAAAAAGTGTTCAACATAATACAAACATTAGTTATAAAACAAATTTTCCCTCCAACTACCCAAGGAAAGTATAAAACTAAGCAAAAGGCACATGAGCAAAGTTTGAAATAATAGTGAAGAGAGGTATGCATAAATTTAAAATTTATTATTTTCCATTTGATTAATTCATTCTAGAGTACAAGAGCTTAGTTGTTTTGCTGAAAACAAAACTCCTTCAAGGAGTGACAAGGAGAAAGTGAGCTCATCTGGTTTTTTAATTAAGGTTGGTGTTTATTTGTTGTGTTATTTTGTGTTGTTAGAATGTTGGATATTTATTATATCAGTGCTAATTGATGCACATTTTGTTGAACATATTTCCAATAACATCAAAAGAGTCCAAGTTGCCCAACACTTCGTCTTAATTTTTAGCATTACGAGTGTCAACGTATGAGTCTTTTTACATCTTAAACATTTTAAAGTATATTTCTAGTCTAGATTCTTGTAGGAATCAACCAAAATAGTATCTTGTACTCATATTTTTATTAATAAAATGAACAATCCACAACTTATATCTTTCTGGCATATTTCTCCAAAAAAATACCCTATGTTGATAATCTTTATGAGCAAAATTTTCTCGCATTAATGGCTGAAAATGATTAGTTTGTAACAAAGTATGATCATGAAATTTGCCTATAATTTCATTCATTAATTTATTATTAGTTTGTTCAAATTTCAATTTATTTTCATCACAAAATGTAAATGATTGTTTATATGCTCTCCATTTCATTTGTTTCTTTGTTGTCTTCTATACAACAACTTCATTGGGGCTTCAATCATGCATCATGTCTCCATAAAGTGTCTCAGCGATACTTCCACAATCCTTTTCAAAAAATACTCAATACTATTGCTCTAATTATCTAGCTAATGATGATTCATCAACAAACTTGCAAGATGCTCAATATAGTCTCCAATATGCTCCAAATAAATCTTCAAAGTCAAAGCTCAAAGGTCAAGGATGTATGCTCTAAGATTGCTCTAGAAGAGTCGTCACAAAAGGTCTTCAAGGTCACTTCATAGGTGATCAAAATGTCTTAAAAAGATATTTCAAAATTTCACTTCAAGGCCAGCTAGCTATAGTCCTTTTCAAGGTTCTTCTCCTCAAACAACCCCTCTTTATAAGTGTTTTCCAATGGTGTTTCCTCAACAACTCGTTTTCAAGTGTACTCCTATGATGCTTCATTAACAACCCTCTTCACATGTATACTCCAATGTTACTTATTCTTTCGATATCCTTCAAATGATACTCAAGGTTCTTCATTTAAGGAATTCAACCAATGCCCAATATACTAAGATATTTACAAGAACTTGTCACAGAGATATTTACAAGTATGCCCACAAAATCAAGGTGCTGGTCAATACACAGGTCACAAGTTATGGTTCATCATGCTTCTCAAATCTGAGACTCCATAGTCAACAAGCTTCATATCCTCCATATTTTTGAGCCTCCATAATTTAGGTTTGAAATTTTCAAGCCAATATCCATAGGTCTAAGCTCCTTTTATCACAGGTTTTTCACCTTCAAATTGAATATTCCAACACAGGGCTGAGACTTTCTTCTTTCCACAGGGCTAAGAACATGTCTTCAATTGGTTGCACAAGTCTAAAAGTACTGCCACAGGTCTTAAGTATTGTAGGTCTGGAATGAAGGATGAGTTTTGTCTCGGGTATTGAGAAAGAGAGTCTAGTCTGTGCTTGAAAAAAACAAGGTTTTGTTCACAAATTAAACCAAATTTGGCTGCAACAAAAGAAGAATTTTTAATCCACAAGTACTCCATGAGTAGAGAGAGATATAGCCCAAATACTAATCACATAATACTCAACAAGACTTTCCCAAACAATAATCTACAACTTTCATCCTCCTTTAGTCTCCTTTTCTGTTGTGTATATTATACCTGCACTGAGTTGAATGAAGGAAATGGAGGAGTATAAGCTACTATTTATACTAGCTCAACCATAGTTTGAAGGGACACATCTATTAGAGGAGCCGACCTATAACTCAAATAATTACTAATTTTCCAATGAATTTTGTTAGTTAATTTATTGACACCATGGTGATGTCATATCAAAGGCCTTTTTCCCAAGCCCTACTCTTTCCAGATTAATAATCTCAATCTCACTTTAGTGATCACTAGAGATAGAGTTTCTTAAACAATTAACTGTAGGAACAATAAAAGCAGAGGATTTGTGAGGAATTCCATGGGATTCTAAATGATATACCAAATTATAATTCATTATATTTGAGATAAGGTTGCTATCATAATTATGAAACTCTCTTCACAAATCATCTTTAACACAAGAGACATTCCAATCATCTCCAACACAAGATGATAGTAATGAGTTCTAAATCCTTCATATTTGGATGAGTGTATATTATCTTGTTATCCTATTGTGAGAACTAGTGCCAAATGTCCATTCTATTTGTGTCTTAAAAAACTGACCTGTTGCTTACTTCTAATTGTGATAACTCCACCATTTTTCTTGAAGTTCCCCCATTGACATATACTACTAGGGATTTAAAAGTGCAAAGTATTTAACAATTTTGAGGGCCCCATTGACAATGGAATCATACACAACACATATGTGAGTAAGACATGATATGCTCTACTAGTCCTTCACGATGTGTATGCGAACTTTGTAACAATATTATCATAGACATTTATACATGAATATCAAACAACATTTATAAGGTTTATGTCATGAATATCAAACCAATTTTTGCACGCCACAAACATATCGCACATATATAATATGCCATTATTTTGATAATTTTACGATCCATATGATGATAAATTTTATAGCTGATTAATTTATGATACCTTACAATAGTTTATTGCGTCGAAGGTCATGGAGAACATCGTGATCACAATGAAGTAAAGGTAGTTGGTGTGTTCTTTTGCTCTCTAGGAAGAATTTGAGCTTTAGAGCTCACTAGAAACTTCACTTGGCTCTCACAACTGGTAAGAGGAACCATTCGCAACCAATTCTAGGGAAGACAAAGCATATTGGTCAACAATTAATGGCCTGTCATTTTGACAAAACCTTATGAATACACAGACATAATTCGTGCCCTCCTGATTTTTTCCCTTCAACATTCTATTAAACCCTAGCCACAACAAATAAAATAGGGCATGTCAACTCCAAACCCATATTACGGTCTCACAATGATGGGTTTTCCATGCATCCAACACAAAAATGTATTAATTCCCATCAAGATATCTCAACCCACACCCATGCATTGTATACATTAGACTTAGTCAAGCTGTTACATATCTCATCATTGTTAATATGATAAACTTGGGGTTTGTCACTGTATGATTTTCTTGGCTTATATGCTAAGCTAGGCCATGTTAAAAGAAGTAGCGTGAATTACTTGTAACTCCATCCTCATCTTGAACGCATTCCAACATATGAAAGAAGACATATAATGGCTATTTTACATACAGCTCAAAAGGTATTTGGTCCTCACCTTTCAATTTTGCTTCATACATTTATCATTATGACATGCCATCTTAGAAATTTGTCAAGTAAACATAAGGTACTTTTTGGCATGTTGTGATTTTAAGTTTGATATGGCCCATGTATAATTTTTGAATCTTCTTAACTTGAAATTATTAAGTGGGTAGAAGTAAAAGAAAAGAGGGCAAGAGTACAAGCGGGTTTTAGGCCAAAGAATTCTACAGTGGATCATGGTATCACGTTGAGACACATTGTTGAAAAGCTTTGGGAGGACAAATAAGAAGTATTTTTCTGTTTTTTTGACTTCAAAAAGTCATTTGACACAGCCCCTAGAGATAAGTTGTGGCATAGAATGGAAGAACTTGAAATTCATGTACATTACATAGCCATTGTCCATAGACTTTATGAAGAGGTGAAAGTCAAAATTAGAACCTCAACAGGTATTTCAAAAATATTTAGAAGTGGCATTAGAGTCAAGAAAGGTTGCCCTTTATCCCCTACTCTTTTTGGTTTATACATTGATAAATTGGAAAAGTGGCTAAATCTACAAGGTGGAGATGGTGTTCGGTTGGGGAGTTTGTGATAAAGCTTCTTTTATATGTCGATCATATTGTATTTATTTCTAAATCAACCCATGGATTTAAAATGCACTGATATGCCCTTGATCATTTTGTAGATCAGTGGGGATGCAAGTCAATACTAGCAAGACCAAAATAATGATTTTCTCTAATAAAAGGAAGCAGAGCCAACATACTTTCTTCTTTGATGAAAACATTCTTGAAGAAGTAAATGAGTACAAGTACCTCAGGATTGATTTCAACAAAAAAATCAATTGGGAGGACTGCATAAACAAGAGAATTTTAGGAGGGTGGAAAGAATTATATGCTCTTGAAAACATTCTTAGAGAGGCAGAGCTATGGGATTGGAAAACGATTAAAATGATTTTTGGACTCCTAGTTTGTCCAGTGATGCTATATGGGTGTGAATTGTGAGCTAACAACACCCCCATCTCAAAACAGAAACAAATTGAGAAAATCCAAAAACATTTGAACATGAGAAAGTTAAAAATAAAAAGTTCAGTACCTTATGAGATAATGTTGAGTGAAACATGAGCAACTCCCATCGAAATAAATGTTATGGTGTGAATCATAAGATATATAAAAATAATTGAGAAAATGAGAGTAGGTAGATGGTCTAATGGTATCTTCAATGAAGGCATGAGTGAAAGAAAGAAAACATGGATGAAAAAAATTATACATGGATGAAAAACTGGAATATATACCTCAATGCCTATCCCTTAAATAGCAAGGATCTAGAGAATTTTATTGTGGAGAAGTTTCATAAAAGGGTATGGGGAAAAGAGTTGGGTAGAAAGAAGAAGTACTACATCAAGGAATTCAACCCTACACCTGATCTACAACAAAAAGAGTTCATTGGAGCTAGCATTCCGCGGAGGGAAAAGGTTCTTATTGCTCAATTAAGGACCAACTCGCATCAACTTCAATGTGAAACAGGACGGTGGAAAATTCCTAAAGAAGCTTGGGAAGAACGGGTGTGTACATTTTTGACGTCTGGTGTAGTGGAATCCAAAGAACATTTCATTTTGGATGTGATGCTTTCAAAGACATCAAAGAAAGTTATGAGCACATGTTAGCATCAGTTTCTTGGCATTTTCTTTTCAGCGAGGGGATTATTGAAAGGTTGGGCCAACTCATGATCAATTTGAGTTGGAAAAGGATTGAATTGAAAAAAGTGAAAAACATGGAACTAATGGTCTCATAGACTATTTTTAGTCTCGTGGACCTTAAAATATCATTTCATTGCCCAAAAAAGACAATAATTGACATTTTTTGCATAAGAGGCTTACTCCACACCATACTTACCATTTCACACCTCCCACACTGAGACATTGTCCCCTACCTTTTACCATTTTCATAATCACACTCAAAATGAAGTGCTAGAAATTTTATGAATTTTCTTTATAGCTTGCAAATCAGTTCAGGAAAAAAATGAAAAACTCAGCCCTCATTTCACTCACAGGTGACCAAATTGACCTCACTAAAGTGTTATTCTCAAACATGTTGCTAATTTCGATCATATATTTGTTCATTATTCTTTCCAAATCTTCTATATAAGTACTCATCCATGCCCATATACATGGCCACCATTATGAAGCAAAAATAAAAACTTAGAATATTGTTTTTTCTTTAGTCAACTACAAATACACATGTATTTTATCTATAGTTTCTGAAATCTATCTTTTGCATGTTATGTTTTAGATAAAATACTCATGTATAAATATATCAGACAAACTAAAATACAATGTTTTACTAAGCATGATAGATGAGCACACAAATATCTCATTTTTCATGTCATCTTCATTATATCAACTTACATGTTTTTTTGTAGCACTTTCTTTTGTTGGATTCATGATCAATCCCTTTCCCTGTGTTATATAATTTTCATTGTGTGTATGCAAAACACTCCAACATTTATGTGAAACATGACTTTAAACATTATGTTATTTTTACTGATTATATAGTTATGCTCAACAATTAATGGCTACATGATATATTTTTTTGATCACAATACATTATCAGTTCCTTTAACAAAGGTTCTTGAGGAAACAAAAAGGGAAAACCCAAAATAAAAGATGTATCATGGAGGGGGAATAGAAATAATAGAATTATATTCTCCATACTCTTTGACATGGGCTCTGAGGAGTTCATAGTTGACCTAGGTTATGTTGAAGAAAGTGTATATTCACTAAGATTATTTTTGTAAATTACAAGAATGAGTTTATTTCTCAATTCATAAGTCTAGGAAAGTCAAACAGTCAAAGTCATGTATAAGGAGATCTTCTTGAGCCTATGTGTAAATGTATACTAGTCTAAAAGGCCCTCCAAGACAAGCACAATCCTCCAAGACAAAGCACAAGAAGAATTTTGCAAACAAAACGATGGAAAATGCAGTCAAGTTGGCCAACAAAAAAAATTAAAGGATGTCATGTCGCCTTGCATTAAAGACACATCTCTTCATTGCCTCAAGTCATATTATTATGAAGTCAAAGCTACTATATATACCTTGCTATGTATCTGCACAAAACAAGGTCAGTCACAAGCATGTTTTCATTTGACATCCGCATTATAGGAGATAAGATGTCTCTACCATCTTCGGTGACAATCACAGTGGGTCATAATCTTAGATTCTTCATAGTGATTACCGTCTCAGAATAGATGAAAAGATGAAGGTCTCAGTGTAGAACACTCTGTCTCAGCAAAACATCATAATCTCGATACTTTCCCCCCTTGAGCTAGTCAAGAACGTCATTAATCCATGGGATTGGATACCTATTCCTGACAGTGATTTTGTTCACTGCCTGATAGAGCCTCTAGGTCACATCCTCCTTTTGTACAAATATAATCAGGCTCCCACAAGGTGATGAACTTGGTCGGGTGTGACATTTTTGTAGCAGCTCTTGGATCTGCCACTTGATCTCTTCATTTTTAGAATGGAGTGGCAGTATATCGATCCATTGGGTAGAGGTGATATAGGGATTAGATCAATCGAATGATTAACCTAAAAGTGTGAGAGAACCCCTATGGGTGAGGAGAAGATGTCCCTCTATTCTTCCATGACCTTATCCACCTACTTCTGCTGCATGGAGGAAACTTTCTTAGGGTCCATGGATGTGACCACGATCTTCCCCTTACTTTAAGAATGAATAAAAAAGAAATAAAAAATTCTCGGTCTGGGAGATGATTTTACTACATTTCTTAGCGGAGATCAAAGAGATGGTGGAAGGCGGGACTACCTCTGATATCTTGCATAACTTATTTCCCAAAGTAATAATATCAGTGCAAGGCCTAAACTCATACACAACATGATGCTTCCACAAGTATGGCTAACTTAATAATACATCACAAACATCAAGAGGAGAAACATCACACAATACCTCATCCGTGTAGCGCTTGTTGTAGGGAATATGACACTGCTGGCTGACATGGAGATATCGTCCTTGATGAAGTCACCATGTGGTGTATGGTTGTGGGTGTGGTGTGGTTAGTAGGCCCATCTGATTCATGTCCTCTACTAAAATGAGGTTCTTTTGGCTTTCGTTGTTGAAAATTAACTACAATGACGAATTCTTCACCAACATCTGTGAGTGGAAGAGACACTCCCCCTCGTTTGGATTTTTGGGCTCAATATTTTGGACCTTAGAGGTGGCAACAGTGGCTCTGGATTCTGTGTCAATAATCTACTTCCCCTTGTTACTCCCCATGTATGTTTTTGGATAAGAATCAAAAGACGCATTATACTTTGAAGATTCTAGCTTGACCACCAATGACTTCTTGGCACAACACTCATTTGCATTGTGAGAGGGGCTCTTGTGGAACTCATATCACTTTTATGTTTCCTTCTTCATCCTCATGGTACCATTATTTTCTTGTGGCTTCGATGGGTTTTCCTAGGCCGCTCCATCTTTGTTTTGTCTTTTTTCCTACAGTTTGGGACTTCTCTTGCCCTAGTTTTGGTTCGTGAATCCAAAATTGTGCTTTTGTTTATTTTTTTTTCTCATTCTTGGCAGCGTTGCATCAAGTAAGGAGATGTATAGGAAATCCATTTCTCCTTGAATATATTTGTGAAGAAAACCATGGTACTTGAGTACTAGACATTACTCAGAGTCCTTGATACCCAACTTTGTGCGTAGAGTATTAAAAACATTTTTGAGCTCATGCACATTCTGGTCACTTTGCTGTCGGAGTGTGGTCCACATATGTACTTGTCCTCATAGCTCCCTACATGGTAATATTCTTCTTTAGGATCATCTCAAAAAGAGTTCCAAGAGGGGGCGACTATAAACAAAGAGGGTTCTTCAATCCTTCTCTCACAATAATTTTTTCACCAATACTTTACACCGGGGGGGGGACCTTAAGCATTACAAAAGTAATTTTCTCCCCATCGAAGAAGCTATGAACCAAAAAATAATGTTCTGACAGATTCAACCTTTTATCTACAACATCTACATCTATGTGCCATTCGAATATAAGGATATCAAATTTTACTTGTACCTTGAAGGAGGTGGCACCTCCAAAGTGACTGTTGGATGAATATGTGCCGCCAATGGGCATCCACTGAAGGATCAGGGAAAATTTGTTTGTCATATCATTGCTTTTCTGCTCGAGAGCTTATTTGAGCAAAAGTATGATAAGATTTCATGCTTCATCATCCTTCTTTTCTTCTGCCATGGGAGGTCATCAATGTCGGCAAGGACTGTCTTGCAAAGGCTCAACCAGTTCAAATCCCAACTCCTTATATCTCGACCTCATTAAGGACATTCACATAAAAATAGAGAAAGAGGAGACTGCTCTAATACCAATGCTCCAGATTTATGAAGGGAGAAAATGAAAGACAAGTATAAATAAAAACACAGAGATATAATGAAAACATAACTTCAATTCATTAATAACAAAGTAACGAAAAATGTTTACATGCAGAATGGAAATAAACTAGCTCACATGATGGTAACTTATCTCTTAGAAGAGATGTGCAACTACATACCTTCTGAACTATCTTATAATGAGGATCAAAGGAATACTTATTATTTAGAAACAATGGAAAACCGTAAACATCTAAAATCCTTAACCTTAGGATATGAAGTTCCAAAAGTTTGCGGGCCCCGTTGGGGTAAATTGGTACATTAACTTCTTGGGGTCGTGACTTTGGCATACGATCTCCATTTGATGCGTACAATACCTCATTGGAAAAATCTATCCAAGGACTACAACTTCTAACTATAAACCAATACCATAGACTACAATTTTTCTTATTTTCCATAAAAAAGATGTTTAAGGTCTCAAAATGGCTTGAGAATTTGAGGACCCGAAAAACTACAAAAATTAGTAAACTGTGCTATAATTAAGTAAACTGAAAGAAACAATGGTGGGGGTCCCAATTGGAATAGGTGGGTGGCCACCAATATCCACCTAGATCATTTTCCCATGTTTTCTATGGACTATGGTTGCATATGGTAAACACATGGTTGACTAAGTTTGACCATGGTTAATTATGGTTGAAAAAGGTTAGTTATGGTTGAAAAGGATCAACATATGGTTAGCTAAGGTTGACTATGTTGACCATGGTCAACCATATCATAATGGATGACCACTATGACATGTTTGATCATTGTGACATTGATATTTTGTTACCACATTTGACATTATCAATTATGATTGTCCATGTTTGAATTTGCTTGACAATTAAGAATCTGTTAGACCATATTTTGACATCATTGATTATGGATGACCATTATGAAATGATCATATTATGACACTAAGATATGGTTGTCACATTGTGGCATCAACTTTTTGCTCATAAACTTGTTGGAATCATAAATATATGGAGAGGGCCAAGGGGGAACCATTATAATACATTTTTTTACTTCTATAAAAAATTATAGCACCATAGAAATAAAACTTGTAGGTGGAACATGGATCACAGTATATACATGGAAACCCATAAGGGAATAAATCCAAAACTTCTTTTAATTTATTGTTCTTTAATGGAACCAACCTACTAAATCTACTTGTATAATCCTTCTAGGCACCAAAATGTAGGGGACACCAATGCCCTCAATATTTGTATGTACCAACCTATAATAAAAAAAATCCCCTTTATTTCTTTATAGGTACCAACCTATAGGAGGAACCAATCCCCTCAGCTACTTTGTACACACAAACCTATATAAGGCACCAATCCTTTCTTATCAATTATATCCAATATGTTCTTCTTTGGTTTAATTTTCTCTTCTTTGATTTTTTGTAGTCACATGCATCGACTCTTTGATATTTAATATTTTCTTCTCTAGTTCACTCTACCCTTCTCAAGTTTTTGTAGTCACCTCATTCCTCTCTCAGAAATTTAATTTTATTCTATAGTTAGCTTTTTTCTTCTACAATTATCTACAATCACCTCATTCCATCTCATTCATCCATAATTTATCAACCTTTCCTTTATTAATGTAATTCTGTTATATTATATCCTACCAACCTATAGGAGGAACCAATCCCCTCAGCTACTTTGTACACACAAACCTATATAAGACACCAATCCTTTCTTATCAATTATCTCCAATATGTTCTTCTTTGGTTTACTTTTCTCTTCTTTGATTTTTTGTAGTCACCTGCTTTGACTCTTTGATCTTTAATATTTTCTTCTCTAGTTCACTCTACCCTTCTCAAGTTTTTGTAGTCACCTCATTCCTCTCCTAGAAATTTAATTTTATTCTCTAGTTAGCTTTTTTCTTCTTCAATTCTCTACAATCACCTCATTCCCTCTCATTCATCCACAATTTATCAACCTTTCCTTTATTAATGTAATTCTTTTATATTATATCCTAAATAACGATCCTATTGAATTATTCTTTATATCATTCTCTACATCTTTCATAAATGAAGGATCTCTTATTTTAATGCCATTATGATGCCATTTCCACCATATTCTTTTACAATGGAAAACAAAAACACAATGTATATGATCACACATCCTTTCATGAGGGGCACAATTTTATCTTAATATTACAAGAACATCAAATTTTAATTAGTTGATGAGAAATACCTATTTAGTATATATCCTCTTACTTAATTGAAGTGAGAAATTGATACCAACACCACATAAATATTTTCTCCACATTTTAATTAATTCAATTAAGACAAACCTTCATAGTTTATATCCAATTTCTTATTTTTTCATAATAATGCCTTTAACTCTTCATTTATCCATTAACTTTCAATGAATTTGAGAACAAAAACATGCAATGAATTTGGCTATGAAAACATATGGATAATCTTGGGATATATGTGGATAGAAGGTCATATGCAGTGGGCAAGAATATGAGAATACATAGGACTAGCATAACCACATTAGTAAATGTGGTTGATATAAGTCGATCTAAAATATTTTATATGTCACTTTTCATATAAAGGTAAACAAATGGAACTCATCAATTTATATCAACCACATTTACTAATTTCGTTATGTTATTTGATACCACCATCTTTAGACGGAAGGATTAGTAGTCCATGGTTGACTCTGGATGAATATATTCAAGTTATGGTTGAGGAGGTCTATTATAGTCAACTTATAGTTGACTATGTGATGTGAATATTCCATTAGAGTTTCTAAAATTGGCCCCTTTTTGCAGTCGGTGCCCTGTAAAAAAAATCGCTTAGCAAAACCACCAAGTTCAAGTTGTCTTTATAGCCCTAAGAGTCAAAACTCTTTACAATATAGGCCTCGGAGAAAAGCGATATACACTACGCATGTATGATTCAGAATTGAAACCCTGCTTAAAAAAATGGTGGAAGGAATTTAGAATAGTACTGATGTGTCCTGGCATTTAAAATTATGGTGCATAGCCTTGGGCACTCCAAATTACATTGTTAGGTTAGGCATAGGCCAGGTGGGCTCCACCCACTCCATTCGAGCTTGGTGATGAAGCTTTGTGCAACATATTGTAACTTTTGGTTAATCCCAACCCTCAAACCTCTGGTCTATTATAACATGAAACATTGGGCACTCTCCCTTCAGGTATTACCTTTGGTATGACGTGTCTCGATCCCTATCTACCTAGTTGTGCAAACTTGGGTTCTTAATCATTCCTCTAGGTTTGACTTTCAGGTCGTCCGTTGTTAGGTCCCTATACTACTAATGTAACCCCTTATTGTTATTAGTACAACCCCCTTATTATATTGTTGTGCCCATGTAGTCCCCAAATTATTATTATTGTGCCCCATAGAAGCCCACTATTGTTATTATTTTACCCTTACATTATTATTGTTATGTCGCTCTGATAATATTATGACCCCTTAGACTTTTATATACATAAATGAGGTCTTGTCATTTGTATCATCCAAGAATTGTTCATTTGTGTAATGTTAAGGAGGTTGCCCGCTCAAGAGGCTTATTTCTAAGGAAATGATCTATCTTTTCTATCTTTTTGTGAGCTGGTTTCATAACATTTGGTATCAAAGCTTTGGATTCTAGGGTTTCACTGCTCCAAACATGTCATTATGGAATTTTCACTATAGTTTTTTTTTTTGTTTTTGTTTTTTTGTTTTTTTTGTTTTGTTTTTGTTTTGTTTTTTTTGTTTTTGTTTTTGTTTTTGTTTTTTGTTTTTGTTTTGTTTCTTTGTTTTGTTTTGTTTTGTTTTGTTTTTTTGTTTTGTTTTGTTTTGTTTTGTTTTGTTTTTTTTTTTCCTGAACCTCAGGCCCAAATTTCAGATCTTGGCTCGCTATATTTTCATATATATGATTTGAGGAGGTTAGGGTTTTTGCAGACTCCCAAATTACATCCTGAACAGGTGACCTTGGGAAAATCATCATAACTTTCTCTCTAAGAATTAGATTGAAATTTCATAAGAAGTTACAGAAAGAGAACGAACTTTATTTTGTTTGGGTATAATTTTTAGAATTTAAGGTTGAAAATGTGACACGTGGCACGTCGTACAAGTTTGCTCTACTGAACTATTCTATAACTAGGTCATCTTGGGATATTGGGAATAAATATTTCTTCAGGAATCCAATCATGATTAGACTTGCGGAGTTAGAAAGAGGACTCAGAGGCCTATTACAAGCCAAAATTTCTAAACTTAAATATCCGAAATTATAGATTATAGTCGTTTCAAGATCTAGCTCGTAAAATCAAGAAAAAGCGAGATGAGGAAGTTTGATGGCAAGGATCTGGTAAATTGGATACTATAGATGGAGAAATATTTTGATCTACATGGTGTACCACTGTTACAAAAGGTACGTATTGCATCCAATTATTTAGAATCGAATCAATTTTTATGGTATAAAGGTATTTTTTCTTGTAAACCACTTGTCACATGGTCAATTTTCACGGAGGAAATGATAGCACATTATGAGGATACCAAGAGCAACACCTTCTTTAGCCAATTGATAAATCTCAAATAAAAGTGTTCAAGGGTAGAGGACATTGAGGACTTTCAAAAATTGAATATAAGGGTAAACGATATTCTAAGGAAGCAAAAGATAAATAGTTTTATTTATGCCATGGAAGCTGATATCAATTGTATGAAAGCATATTGGAAGAAAGGCATGGAATATTTTAAGAAAGACATGAAAGGTTTGAAGGAAGGTGGGAAAAAGATGCTACAAGAAAGGCCTCCTAATGACAAAAAGGATCAAGAAATGTCAGAAGAAGAGGATATACACCGAGAACCAACCCTAGTGAAAGAATAAATGAATCCGAACATATCTTGTATTGCAATGACAAGAATTACCACTCCTCAAACTCTCAAGGTAGAAGGGCATATCAAGAAGAAGAAGGTTCAAGCAGTGAAATATCAAGAAGAAAAGTATCAGTAAACATCAAAAGAAAAGGATACTCACTAGGAACCAACCCTAGAGAAAGAAGAAATGAATCTGACCATATCTTGTAATGCATTGGTCTGAATTACCACTCCTCAAACTATAAAGATAGAAGGACATATCAAGAAGAAAAAGGTAATAGTGTTGATAGATTTGAGTAGTACCCATAATTTTATTCATTGTAATATAGCCAAGGAATTGAATTTCTTCCTATATCCAGCACCAGAGGGTCAAGTGACGGTTGTAAGTGGAGGAACAATAAATTGCTTTGGAAAGTGCCATAATATCAAGCTATCCATGGGAGAATATGTATTGAATAGCCAAATGCTTTCCGTTCCAATGGGTGGTACTGATGTTGTACTATGAGTCTAATGGCTACAATCCTTGGGGATAATAGCTTTTAATTTTCAAGAACTTTTCATGATTTTTTCTTCAGAAGGAAAGAAATTTGAATTAAGGGTATCACAGGGAAACTAGGAAAGATAATTAGCTCTAACATAATGACAAAGCTTATAAAGAAAGAACAATGAGGCATAATTGCACAATTATGTTCGCTAATGGTTCCCACATTGAAATCATCTATTTCTCCAGATCTCCAAAAAGTCTTGGACAATCATTCCAAGGTATTTTAGAATCCCAAAGGTATCCCACGTATTTGTGATCATGATCATGCTATTCATTTGATTCCAGGAAGTGTTCCTCCAAACATCATGCCTTATAGATGTCCATAGGACCAAAGGAGTGAAATTGAACATATGGTTGCAGAAATGGTAGAGGTTGGTATAATTATCCAAACAAATTTGATAAACAAAGCAAGGGAGGAATGGAAAAATGACGAAGCAGGGTGGGAACTCATTCAAAAGTTGTCGAAGATCCCAGTTTTGAACATATTGCCAGAACTTGACAAGGAAGGAAAAATCATATTGGAACCTGAAGAATTCATAGAAGCTAGAAGTCGACAGCTACAAAATTGATAAATTTCAGAGTATCTGATCAAGTGGAAGAACTTA
>APFE031742953.1:3690-54156 GCA_000404065.3 Pinus taeda
CCATGCATCTGTAGCATTTTCTATATGGACATACATTTCATCATTCACAGATGATTTAATAAGAGCTAAGGCTTTAGCATTCTTGATTTCCCATTTTGCAAGTGCATCTGCATTTGTGGGTTTATTCGGCTTAACATCTCCATCACATATTCCCTGCCATAATTCATTGTAAATGAGTGTGCTTTCGATGAGACGATGCCATGTTTTATAAGATTTGGTGCCTTCAAGTTTGTCGGAATCAGAAAATAAGTTAATCAACTTAGACATTTTTAGCGTTGAAGAGACGAACCAAGAAGCAGAACAGAAAGTACAAGATAGTCCGCACAACACACCACGAAAAAACACGATCTATCGGGGCTTGGCCTTGACCCTCGAATAGTCGTCAAAACAGGAGAATATTGACTGAGCTTTGCACTTGGCTCTAGTCAATTTCTCAAATTTTTACAGGGCAACTTTCAAAATTTGACTTTTTACAATGGTGCTTTGCACAATCTGGTAAAAAAATTACCCCCCCTCAAAGCAAAAAATACTTTGAGTTACAATTTGATGATCCCAACGAACTTCTTAAAAGAAACAAATTTCCCAACACATCTTATCTCCCCAATTTACAAATTACAAATAAACCTCCTTATTACAAAAAAAAAACATTCAAAACATCTCCCTTATTACTCCATTACAATAAAATCATTAGATCTCTCCAAAATACAATATGCATTAATATTACAAAAAAAATATTTATGATCCAAGCTGACAGGCTTCTTGTTGGCAAGTTGGCTTACGCTGGCTTCATCATCTTATCCTTCAAAAATTTTCAAATTGCAATGGCATTCATGGCAACATAATTTATTAGGTTCTGACCTTCTTGAATCATTGCCAAATAATCATTAATGAAGCAGTGTCTCAGGCACCATAAGTATCTGTGAAAACCGGATGCAAGATGTATATGCAATAAATGTTTGGCATGAGAACTAAAGCGGTTAACTATAGCTGATATTTCAATGGTGACTTCAGAGAAAAAGTTCTAGTCACAAACAGAACAAACCCCACGGACTTCAGACTATCCCTCGTTCGTTTCCTCGTGGCTGCACTTCTCGAGAGCTTCCTTGAGTTTATCATAAGCGAGATGAGAGTATTTTCATGAAAAACGGTTATGTTGGTGTTCCCCATCAACCATAAATTAAAAAAATCACCATATTTCGGATCCTGATACGACTGTTACTCAGATCAAAAAATTTAAAGGCTGGAAATTCTTCACAAATAAGACCCATAGCCTGCCCGTCTGGAAGTAAATTCCCTCTGACGTCCAACTCCTCGAGTTCTTGTTCTTCCTTGGTAGTATGTCCTCTGTATCGGCTAAACAGGGCCTCCAGAAAGGTAACACTCTTGCTCAACGAATGCAAATGAATGAATAAGGTAGACTTCTCCCCGTCAGCGTCAATGAAGAGACGAAATTCCGATTACTAAGAAGTTTTGATGCTGATGAATCACACTGGAGGGGGTTCGAAACAAACTCATGTACAAATGAATTCCGATGTAATTTCTGTAGCAGAAATTTATTTTCCCAACAATAAATTATTTTTCAAGCAAAAATTTATTTTCCGATAATTCCAGACATAAGCATCTATAGATAAATTCGAATATGATTACCACCCAAAAATTTCTAATCAAGAAATTTCTGTAATAAACAAAGCTTCCCTGCAGTTATTTCAACCTCTGCATTACACAACGAAAAAATCAAGAAAATCTCATCTCACAACTGGCATTCACAGGCCACCGCTAGAAATCTCGAACACAAACCATAGGCGACAACAGGCCATTGTTCCGATCGCCTTGCTTGTCTCGGCATCAACGGATGGAGATGACATGGGAGCAGGAGAAAATGATTCAGCCACTATGCCTGATTTCGACTCAGATATAACCTCGCTTATAATCCGTCGATCTCCACTTTTTCACTTTACAGTTTAACAATCATTTGCTCGATCCAGCAACAAAAGTATTAAGATTTAAGATGGAAAAAAAAAAAAAAACCCCACAATTCACAATTACTCGCGTGGCAGATTGTGTTCAAACAGTCTATTTAAGAAACCAATGAGGAATACATACTTGTGTAGCAGAAATTTTTACATTGATTTTCAGATTTAAAAGAATCTAAAATCATTAAAATAATTAATTTTTTTCTCATTTGAACATAAAATTGGACAAATTCATACCAATCATTTGCTGATCAATTCAAGGGAGTCTTCCACAAACTTATAGAGCTGGAATCTCCTCTTCATATCCATTGCAGAATTACTGGAGCTCTGATACCACAATAATGGCAGAAGTGTCCTCAGACACACAATTTTATTAATCAGAAAAAATAATTACATAATTGATTTGCAAGAGCTTACACCTGAACAACACAAACACTCTTGCAATGAGCTATTTATAAGCTCCATGTCCTAACTACCTCTAATTATGGATTCACTTATTAAATAACAAGTGTCCATTTACAATATAAATGCTATTCAAACCAACTAGCTAACTAATCTCTATATAGGCCTTAAGATACGACACATTGGGAGAGTCATTTATCTAGTTCCAACAAATATGCTAGTTCTAAAAGTCTCCATTAAAATATTAAAACATTCTAGAATAATAATTATTAATTTATATCTTAATATAATATTTTATTCTTTTATAATTTTAATAACCTATGATAAATTGTATTTATGACCATCATAACACATTAGACTAGGGTTTCCCCTAGCATTTTTGAATTTTGGGTCATTTGACGATTTTTTCTTGGTTACAGAACATTACGTGTAAACCATAAACAGTTATATATATATATATATATATTTGATTTTTGGAACTTTATTTCGGTTAAGTTACATGATCCTGTTGCAAATATTGATGACATACTTCTTTTATAAATGTCGCAAATGTCTATCTAACACATAATTTGCCAAGGAGTCTATTAATGTGTTTAAATTTCTAGAAATATGTCGATATTGAATGAAATCCAACTGTCATTCCAAAATCCTGACCCTTAGGAACATGCGATAGATAGCTGGATTCCATACATAGTAGGTACCAGTGAGTTGTAGAATGACGAGTTGTGAGTCTAGCCTGACGACAAGTCGGAATATGCCATGTGTGATGGCATCAGAGAGAACTTCTATCAATGTGTTGTATTCAGCGATATTGTTCGTCGACTGACCAATACATACCCCTCTGAAACTCACTAACTCGCTGCTGGGATCGAAAATGGCCCAGGCAGCAGAAGATAGGTTCTGTGAACTATGACTCACTCAGTCGGCATATCCAACAAATGATTCCAATAGGTTCGACATCTACAACAAATGCAAAAATTGGATTACCCAACCAAAACAATTACCCTTAGCAAAAACAAAAATGTAACAAAAGCATAGGGGTTACTACGTTGAATTAAGCATAGTAACACTTCAGGTACAACCCGTTGCAGGGTTGTGCCACTGGAATCCCATCATAATCCACCAACTTGTACGCTCCTTTTGCTAATACACACTTAAAAATATAGGGACCCATCCATAAAGACTTGAACTTACCTGCTCCCAACATATCAGACTCCTGGTCGTAAAGTAAGACCAGGTTGCCTTCTGAGAAGACACGAGGTTTGACATTTTTGTCAAACTGTACTTTGACTTGTTTCTGGTGGGCTTCATTAGTAAAAGCTGCATCATGACAGGTTTCATCCAATTGGATTAATTCCAAGAAACGAGCCTCTTCTTCTGAAGTTACGGGGAGAAGGTCAACCGCGAGCTTGAGGGACGAGATTTCACACTAAACTGGCAAGATTGCTTCCAGGCCATACACCAATTGAAAAGGTGTAAACCCGGTCGCATTCCTCACTGATGTCCGGTATGCCCACAAGGGTGAGTACAGGATCAAGTGCCAACTCTGTTTATGGACTCCAATCATCCTTTGCAGCATGTGCTTTAGGACCTTGTTGATTGCCTCAACTTGTTCGTTAGCTTGCGGATAATACGAAGTAGAGCTGTCGTGGGACAGTCCTAATTTGGCAACCAACTCAACCATCATGTGATTGCGAATGTAGGTTTTAACCCCATACAGAAATTACCTGCATATGAATTCTAAATCACAAAAAAATAAACAATGCGAGAGCATAACACATAAAACACATATACACAAAGATTTCCCACTGGATCCCAAAACCAAGACTACCATCTTGATTTTTCATTATGTTCCTTTCAATGTTACAATACATATTTATACATGTCGAAGCATCCAATACCATGGAACGAAAACCATCGCGTCCAAAACCATGGACTGAAAACCATAGGTAGGTTCATCCAACCTAATATAGGGTCCAAAAAAAAAATTTCCTACGGCGCTGCCCCAGACCCCGTAGAGGGGTGCTACCCACCCCCCTCAAACCCCCCGGACAGGGGGGGTGGCCCCCGCTGCACAATCGGCACAACGAAGCCCCCCCTATAACCCCCCAGTTCACTACGTAGGTTAGTCGTGGAAAGAATATAACATAACCCAACAATCTCCCACTTGTTTTTTTATTTCCACAGGGGGCCACAGGAGAGCTTAGTCATTTTTCCAGCCCTGAAACACCCATTGTTTCTCTACACCAAGAGAACTTCTCAAAGCTCACAGATTTTTTCAATGCATCTGCAATATTCTTCAAAGTGTCCACCTTTACCAGCAACACCTTTTTGTCTTCTATCATATCCCTCACAAAGTGATACTGAACATCAATGTGCTTTGTCTTTGAATGATAAGCAGGGTTTTTGCCAAGAAAATTGCACTTTGGCTGTCACAGTCTATCCTTATAGCTCCCTGTACTAACCCCATACTTGAACACAATCTCTGCAACCAAATTGCTTCCTTGCTTGCATGAGTGGCTGCCATGGATTCTGCCTCTGTAGTTGATAGTGCCACTACAGATTGTTTCTTACTCATCCAGCTGACTGCACCTCCAAATAGGTTAAACACATACCCACTTGTAGATCTTCTCTGGTCCAGATCTCCAGCCCAGTCTGCATCAACAAAGCCACGGATATCCAGCATTCTATCCAATCCTGGTCTTCCTTGGTAGCACAATCCATAATCAGTAGTGCCACGCAAATACCTGAAAACCCGCTTCACTGTTGTCCAGTGCTCCTTCCCTCGTTTTGACATAAACCTGCTCAATACTCCCACTGCATGTGCAATGTCTGGTCTAGTATAGACCATCACATACATCAGGCTACCGACTGCACTTGCATATGGAACAAGGGACATGTCCTCTTCCTCTTCTTGTATCTTGGGTCACTGTTCAGCACATAACTTTAAACCTACAGGAATAGGAACCTTCATTGGTTTACTATCTTGCATATTAAACCTCTACAGTAGCATCTCGACATACTTCCTCTGGTTTAACCAGAGCTTCCTCTTTTCCCGGTCTCTTTTAATTTCCATGCCCAAAATATAGTTTGCAGCACCAAGATCTTTCAAGTCGAATTTGGAGGATAATTGGATCTTCAAATCCTGGATAATTTCTTTGTCATTTCCAACCAACAACATATCATCCACATACAAGACCAAATAAATAACACGGTCATCAATTAATTTAAAATACACACAGTGATATGCTTTGCTTCTGGTGAAGCCAAGTCCCCATATAAATGTATCAAATTTCTGATACCACATCCTTGGTGACTGCTTTAACCCATACAGAGACTTCTTTAACTTGCATACTATTTCTTTCTTACCCTTCACCGCAAAACCTTCAGGTTTCTTCATGTAGATCTCCTCTTCCAAATCCCCGTGAAGAAATGTTGTCTTCACATCCATTTGTTCTACCTCAAAATCAAAAGTAGTAGCAACATATAAAAGTAATCTAATAGAAGTTACCTTGGCAACAGGAGAAAAAATATCACCAAAATCAATTCCTAGCACTTGGGAATAACCTTTTTCTACCAACCGATCTTTGTATTTCTCCACCTTTCCTTTTCCATTTCTCTTCTTCTTGAACACCCATTTGCTGCCAATGGATTTCCTTCCAGCCAGCAACTCCACCAGATCCCAAGCCTCATTTTTGTGCAAAGATGCCATTTCATCAATCATGGCCTTTTTCCAGAGTTTGCCATCCTCTGAATCTACTGCTTCCTTCACAATTGTGGGATCATCATCAGTAATAGATAAAACAAAATTTGAACAGAAGGCAAATGGGCTATACCTTTCTAGCTGCCTTATTTCTTGAACTGATTTTCTCACACCCAGAGTTTGTGGCTCTTCATCTTCTGATTCCTCCTCTGTTGTAGAGTATGATTCTTCCTCCTTTAGCTCAAACTCTATCTTCTCAGGTTCCTTTGGCTGGACTTCATGTTTAATAACATCTTTCAGCTCTCTGAACACCACATCTTGGTTGTACACAACCTTACTTGTTACTGGGTTCCAAATCTTATAACCCTTTAAACCATCGTTATACGTAATAAAGATACACTTTTCAGATTTACTATCCAACTTGGTTCTTTTCTCCTTTGGAACATGTACATATGCATCACATCCAAGTACCCTTAGATGTGAAAGAGAAGGTTTCTTACCAGTCCATACCTCTTCTGCAGTCTTATCTTCCAATGTTGATGAAGGTGATCTATTGACCAGGTAACATGCAGTCTCCACTGCCTCTGCCCAGAATTCTTGTCCTAACTCGACACCACTAAGCATGCTTCTTGTCCTTTCCATCAACGTCTTGTTCATTATTTCTGCAACTCCATTTTGTTGAGGTGTATATGGAGTAGTCTTCTGTCGTGCTATACCACACTTCTTACAGAATTCTTCAAATTCCTTACTTCAAAACTCCCCACTATTATCTGTACTCAGCACCTTTATCTTCTTCTCTGTTTGGTTTTCCACCAGAGCCTTAAATTCTTTAAACCTGACAAAGACTTCAAATTTCTTCTTAAGGAAATATATCCATGTATTCCTTGAGAAGTCATTTATAAATGATACATAGTACATAGACTTACCTAGTGATGGAACCTTCACAGGTCTAAACACATCACTGTGCACAAGCTCTAATATCTGTTTCACCCTCTTACCCCCAGAGGGGAAACTCCTCCGATTCTGCTTCCCATATACACAATTTTCACAAAAATCAATGTCCAGAGAGATATTAGTCATACCTTCTACCATACCTTTACCATGAATTATTCAAAGGCCCTTCTCTCCAATATGTCCAAGCCTTTGATGCCACAGTGTGTTCTTTTCTCCAGATACCACTAGATTTTGTGCTCCACTTTCAGAAACCACAGAGTTGTTGCACCCATCAACAACAGTGCTACCTTGCAGCTTGTACAGAGTTCCAATCCAAACTCCCCGCATCAATACCAGTGCTCCTCAAACCATCTTGCAAGTATCCTTCTCGAACACTGTTTTTACACCTGCATCATCTAGCTTGCTTACAAAAATCAGATTTCTGGCCAATGCAGGGATATGCAGAACACCCGGAAGTGTTCTAACTCTTCCACCTTGCAAATTCAACTTTACTTTTCCACGACCAATGATTCTAGACTTCCTATCATCCCCTAAGAAGACATCACCACCATCATATTTCTCATACTTACAGAACCACTCTCTATGGGGAGTGAAGTGAAAGAATGCACCTAAGTCAATCAAGAATGCCTCATGATCTACATGTGTACTTGAAGAAGCCAAGTACACATCCCCACCTTCATCGGAGGCGGTTTTTTCCTCTGCAGAAGGAGCATCATCAGATCCCTTTCCTTTTTCAGGAGCTTTAGATTTACAGTCCCTTTTGTAGTTCCCTTCCTTTCTGCATTTCCAGCAAACCACCTTTAAAGGTTTTCCTGGAGATTTAGATATCCCTCTAGATTTAGATCTCCCACTCGATGACTTATTTTTGTTTTTGTTCTAAGACTGTCCTCGTATAGACAAGGCATCACCATTCTGGCTCTCCATATTTTTCCGTCTCATCTCCCCCATCAACAAGGATGAGACTATTTCATCAAACTGCAAGGCAATTGCATTACTACCTATTGCAATAACCAGACTATCCCACGAATCTAGTAGAGAACACAACAAATTGATGCACTTATCTTCATATGAAATTTTAATATCAACAGTCAATAACTGACTTACCACAGTATGAAATGTATTCAGATGCTCTGTCACTAAGTCTCCATATTTCATCCTCAGGTTATACAACTTTTTTTGCACGAACAGTGTATTCACCAGAGACTTAGATTGGTACAAAGTCCCTAACTTGTCCCACAAAGCCCTCGTCATAGCTTCCCTTGATACATTCAACAATACTAAATCTGAGACACACAATTGTATTGTGCTCTTTGCCTTTCGATCCAACTTATTCCATTCTTCATCGGACACTCTCGTTGGTTTAGTACCCGGATCTACCGTGATCCGCTGATCTTTCTATCTTGATTTTCCACAACTCGAAACTCTGACCATTAAATTTCTCAATCTCTATCTTTCCACTGCTCGCCATCTTCTTTTACCACTAGAATCGATCTTGCACATCTCTCATTGAACAGGATCTACCACTGGCCCGGGCAAAACCCCTCAGGAACAAAGGTGTCCCTTTGAAGCCAAAACAACTCTGATACCAAATGTAAGTTTTAACCTCGTACAGAAATTACCTGCATACGAATTCTAAAACATAGAAAATAAACAATGCGAGATCATAACACATAAAACACATATACATAGAGATTTTCCTTTGGATCCCAAAACTGGGACTACTAGCTTGATTTTTCATTATATTCCTTTCAATGCTACAATACATATTTATACATGTCAAAGCATCCAATACCATGGACCGAAAACCATCACGTCCAAAACCATGGACCGAAAACCATCGCGTCCAAAACCATGTGTGAAAATCATGCACAAAATCTTATATAGGACCGCCCAACCTAATATAAGTTAGAGTGGGGTTACCTACACCCCTGAAAACCCCTATAACCCCCCCCCCCCCTGCCACACTACGCAATCGGCACAACGAAGGGGGGGCTCTACCCCCCTTCTAACCCCTCAGTTAACTACATGGGCTAGTAGTGGAAAGAATATAACACAACCCAACATTCTTTTTCTTTTTAGGGATGAAAACTAATGGTGAAACCCATTGGCAATTTGATATAGGATATATAGAATTCGCATCAAGCAATTCCTAAAGTTCTTATTTCACTAAATCCTTGAGGTGTAGGTTTATTATTTGTTGAGGTTTCCAGATAGGATAAACATATTTATCTATATGAGTATGATGTGTACATAATCTAGTTTCAATACCTTTCGTTTCTATATAATCCCTGGAAAAACCTTGTTTATGATTTTGGAGTACTTGCAACAATAGTTCTTGTTGGGAACTTGTAAGGTTAGCATTAATATTAATGATTTTCCTAGTTCAATTTCCACTGACAATGTTTTACTCGCTATTATTGTAGGGATATAATCACTAGTGGAATCTTCCATGTGATTACCCTAGGACTCATTATCCAACACAACTTCCAACATTCGACAAGTTAGATATTTTACTGTAGATGGTTCGGTAATAAAGCTACTTATGGTATCATCTTCAACTTGTTTTTTGAAGGTAAGTTTTTTTTCAATTATAAGAATAGGAGGTAGCTTCCATTCCTCATAATTATGAGAAAACCATATTGGGTTTCCTAATTCCATGATGGGTTTACCAAGTGGACAAATCATAAGACTCTTAATGGTTGTTCCATGACTAGTTGCCATATTCCTAGTTTGATACCCAATGTATGTGTCGACAAAGGAAAGCCAAGGCTTTCCCAATTTAAGAGAGTGTCCTTCTAATTTATATTTGAGATGAAGGTCCAAGAAATCAGCAAGATACTCCCAAGAATCCACCAAGGCAATTATATCGTCAATGATCCCTTTAGGTTTGACCATAAATCTATCAGTTAATTCCAGCATAGTGGGAGTCGGTCTCAACTCATGAATTTTGATAAAAGCACATACCTTTATTGTCATAATGTTAACAATAGCTCCTATATCTACCAAGATACTTGGAAAATTGATACCTTTGATTTGGACGGTAACTATGGGATTTCTAGGATCTTCATACTTCATAGGAATTTGTCTTCCTATGATCAAATAAGTCAATTTTCCAATCACAAAAATAGTGGGAGGATCCTTAGGCTTCCTTCAAGGCTTATTAACGGACAATTCTTATATAGTCTTCGCATATATAGTCATTTCTCTGATATCATGCATGAGGGGGAATTTAACACATATATTTTGTAATGAGGAATTTAACACATATATTTTGTAATTTTTCAATTAAATCAAATTATGGGTATGTTAGTTGTTTAAGTATAGTCAATCTTTCTGAAAATGTGGGACCAATAGCTATAACCTTAGTTATTGTCTATCTTCTACTAGGTTCAAGAAATGGTACTAATGTCGATGGTAAAGGTGATTCTAGTCCAACATAGGTCACTGTTGTTGAAATTTTTTTGGTCTGAACTTGATCCTGCTCCTTATTATGTTTTTCATTATCTAAATTTTCATAATATTTTGAGGAAATTTATGTGACAATTGTTCACCCAAATTGTGATTTTATTTCGTTACGTTCTAGAGGGGTAAAACAAGAATCAAGTTTTTCTAATATTTCTAAAATTTGAACTAGTCGATTGCTCAGATTGGGGTTTGGTTGTGTGGACAGTTGAGGGCATAGTGATGGAAAAGTGTTCGAAGGTAATTGAAATAGTGGTTGGGATGATTTTAACTATGATGGTGGTTGCGACTGAGGTAACACCTATATAGATTGATTAGCTTTCCCAAAAGGGCGTTGCCAGTTTTGAGGCCATATTGGTCACTCAGCAGCCTGATTTGTCCCTTGGGAAGGGTATTGCATGTTTTTCCAAGGGTGTCTGCAGCATTGTTGGTTCTTCCATGCAGACCTAGGGTATGGTCGATTTGGCTAGGATGGTGTTGGGTACTGTTGATTTTTCCATGATGCTCCATGATATTTTTGACTCTACCAAGATGATCCAAGATATTTTTGTTGATTATATTGACTAGAAAATAACATAGGAGAGCCATTATTCATATGTGGGGCACGAAATTGTTATTTTCGTCACTTATCCACTAAGTATGTTAGTTCAAGATCTTCCTCATCTTCCTTATATACTACTTTTAATCCTGACATGGATGGGTAAAAAATAGTTGCATGTTCCTTTGCACAGATAGGATAAACCTCAATCACATCCAAAGGACATTCCTTATGGGCATGTTTTTTATGACAAGGGGAATAGAGGAATACCAATGCTTGTTTTGTATCTACCCATTCTTATTTTACCTGTAGAAGATCCAACTACGTGGTCAAAGTACTTCGGATATCAATCTTCAAATTTTCTAACAAATTACCAATTTCTACCTCAGTAACTCCTCCACCAATAGTCATCACTCAGGGAATCTCCATTGGTGATCGAATTAATGTGAAATCTATGAAAATTAAGAGATCCAAGGTCCAAATCCCCAAGTTGTGACACAGTTTACAGAGAGGAGGACATGTCGTAGACCCCCAAAGGTTTACTAGTAGGTATGTGTCTTGCAGACTATTGGGTTCCTCTGGGATACAAAAAAAAATACTTCGCCAATATTCCTGTTGATTTTTATCAAGGGATCTTGTAGTCCATGCTTATTCCTTGCGCTTCCTTCAGAGCACTTGATACACAATTTAATAATGTCATAAGATTATTCTTTATAAATATCTCACTACCATATTAAATTGAGTGTTTCCAACCATTCATCTTTTAGTCCTCTGATAAGGGTAGTTCTTAAGACTTATTTAAAAAGGGTAGTGTATGGTGACCTTTGGAGATTATACTAAAATCATTATACATACTCTTCTAGAGTTTTTCCCTCTTTATAAGTCATTTTAAATATTTCTTCTTTTAAATCCTTAGATCGACAATAGTCTTAATATTTTGTAAGAAATAATTCCTTGATCTCATCCTAGGAATTAATGGTACCACCTCCTAATCCCATGAACCATCATAATTTTTCTCCCTTTAAAGCTGAGTGGAAAAATTCAATTTTTGGGGATCAATGGTGCAATTGTATCATCAAATTCATACAAGAATGCTTCAAGGTCTTCTCAAGCCATTCCATGAAAGTTTGGGAGACCCTAAAGTGGTATAACATTCATGGGTTCATTTTCTTGTGGATTAGAAATAGGAAATTATATTCTCAACATAGTTGTGGCTGATATATTTACTTGTCCTGCCATCTGGTCAAAAATTCTGCAATATATCCCTAGGATTTCAAATTCAGGAGGCACTAATTGAACTAGACTAGTACGGTGTTGGGGCAATGCGATCTGAAATTTAATAGGAACACAAAAGCTTACATATATAATCATAAACACAAAGATGCAATAGAAAAATACTTCATTTCATTAATAGAAAAATATTGAACTATGCTTACAAAACAGAAAGGAAATAAGAGAACTCGGGTGCTGGTAGCTTATCTCTGAGAAGAGATGTGGTGGCTACATGCCTCTGAATTGTGTTACAATGAGGCTCAAGGGTCTATTTATTATTGGAAAACATGATAAAACCCTAACCCTAGGAGATGTAACACAAGAGTTTGTGGGCCCCGTTGGGGTTAGTTGGGCAGCCAACCTCCTAGGGTCGTAACTTGGTCATTTATCTCTGTTTGGCGCATATGATACCTTGTTGCAAACATATATTTGTGTACTATAGGTTTCACTGCATGAGAATTCCTAGGGCTATGGGCCTATCGCAGACCCCAAAAAATGTCGTTTAGGGGGTCAAAACCGCTCTAGAAGTTCAAGACCAGAAAAACTGCTAAAAATATTAAATGTTGAAATGAACAAGGAAACAGATGAAACTAACTTGGGGAGCTAGGTGGAATAGGAGGGTGGTCACCAATATCCACCTAGATCACAATGGAATTTGTTTAGGCCTTACAATACTACCTCTGTTAGGAATAACAATCATTCCCTCAATATTGGTGTTATAGGAGGCTCTTGTTATGGAGGTTGGATATTTGAGTTACTTGTTTCTCCTCCTCTTTATCTTAAGTTGCAGGAATACCCCTCAATCTTACTTTGAATGTCGAGATGTAAGATCAATGGAGATTGAAAACTCCTTTCTTTCTTTTTTCTAATCCCGAGATTAGTTCAAGAATCTCAACTTATGTTGCAGTAGAATATTTTTCCACAAGAGTAATCATAGAAACAAATCCTTTAATGGATCTCCATGATTCGGGTCCTACTAAACCTCAAGACTTTTCTTTTCATATGATATCATCTATAAAGGCCAACCTCCCAAGGCTAACTAAACCTTGGGTTTTTTTACTCACAAAAATGGTTTTTGGATTTATCTTTTTTTTTCTTTATTTTCTTTCCTAGTCATGCACTCTAAATGACCTGAAATTTTTTACTAAGGGCAAACACCACCACAATTTTATTCAAGGGTATATGTGTATGCTCTTACCTTCCGTCTTCAATATCCAACCCCCAAGGAATCATGTATGCATCTACAACTAGTCATTAGTATTATAGCATTCTTTTAACATCCTACCCGACAACGATGCCAAATGTCGAGACTATTTATTGCTTTAAAAACAACCAGGTATTGAACATTAATTTATCTACCCAAGGATTTGTCTTTCTATCTCAAGGAAATCGGAAAATTATATGCAAGAGGATTTTAATAACTAATTATGGTGCTATATGAGTTGATATAAAGTCTAAGTCCTTCTTACACAAGTAGTATAATTCTAATTAGCAACAAAGAAATTCTAACGAAATCAAATCTAACTAGGGAGAGGAAATTTGAATGCACAACTAATTTCTAAATAAAACATTCTAACTATGAAACACCATAAAGAACTTCGATTATATACTTATGAACTATTTAATCATTCATAAGACTATCAGAAATGATCTATTTTAATAGCAGTGCATCAGGAAACAGTAATGAAGAAACGACAATACCAAATTAAAGAAACAATAATGGGAAATCAAAGAGATGGTAATCGTTTATCCAAGAAACATCAAAGTGAAATGATACTTGTGAACTTTATTACTATTGAAAACATAAAAAATCTATTTAATAACCAATTATTGGAAAGAACTATTCAGAAAAAGGAAACAATAAATGTTAATCTAATTTACTTTACACAAACAATACATCGCTGGATAATTTTAGAATCCTGGTAGAAGCACATGTGTCATAGGCATACCTCTTGTTGATACTCTATAACTCCTTCGACAAAGTTAAACAATGTCATCATATGTTTCCTTAGATATATCTCCTTTCCCTAAATTATTTATCATATGAAGGTAGTCATCTCACATTCCCTTGATCAAAATTGTTTAAACTATTTCCTTGTCCATATCACTATGTTGAGATATCTACAAATTATACTAAAGGTTCTCAACATGCCCTTCCAATTTTTCAGTTGGCATCAAAGTGATTCTAAATATCTCATCCTTCTAATCCCTAGAACAACAATAATCCTGATACTTTTCTAAAAATATATTCTTCATTCCATCCCAGGTAGTAATGGATTCTCCATTGAGTCCCATAAACCATCTTAGTGCAACCCCTTTTAATGTCGCTAGAAATAATTTTAATTTTTTTCTTCGGTGGTGTAGTCATAAATTCTACAAAGGACATCAAGCTCAAAAAGAAATGTATTTCGATTTTTTGTAGTTTTACATTGGAAATTAGGAAGTGTAGACAAAGAGATGTTCTTAATTGGGGCATGTCCTTGGATATTTCAAATAGCGAACTCGAAAGTGGTAATCGAGCTACCTACCACTTGGTTCTACTTAAAATCTTAAGGGTTTTATACAATTTTTATATGTGGCCCTCCTAATGGAGGATATTTCTCCCTTCTCGGTGATGGGGATTTCTCAGGTTCTTCAAGTTATTTTGGTTGCTCAAATTGTTCAAATGTCCATGTGGTACTAATGACTTCACAACACCCTCTCTAATAGAATTCTCAGTAAGTTGTTTCACCACAGTGCCTAAATCCAAAATGTAATGATTAAATGGTCATTCTTCTGGACTTGATTCTAGGTCTTTCTCATTTGTATCCCCTCCTACTTCTATCAAAATTTTGATATGCGTCCCCTGCTGATACACATGGAATAGAAACTCTAGGGCTTATCTCTGAAATTGAAGGTTCATAAAATTATGCTTCCCTAACATGTGCAACCATCACAAAATATGCGGGAAATGTTGGCCTTTTTTGAGCAGATTCACTTGATCCTTTATTCTTAGATGTTACTCCCTAAGTAAATGATTCTACTTTAGCTTTTGAGATGATCTCTTCTATAAACCTTACTCTTCCTAGATTTTGATTGTTTTTCTTTCTTCCTCTTCCTCTCCTAGCTGCATAGTTAGTTTCTACAATGGAATCACATTTTTCTTCTTCATTATTCATGCAATGGAATCCTATTTGTCCTAACTACTTGCAAGGTCGAACCCACTTCAGTATGTTGAAGCAAATCCCAGGTTATTACCTCTCGTCTTACTTCCTAAAAACCTCAAAGTTAGAAACACTTCTACCAAGATTTCAATCAATTCATGTAAACCAATCAAACATATGCACCTTTATAGCCCCCCCAGAAATGATGCCAAAATATTGGGCAGGTCAATTTCCCTTTTAATTCAAAATATTGGATCCAACCCTCGCATTAACTGTTAATTTGGATAGGCTTTTTGTTTCAAGGCTATTACACAAAGTATATGCATGAACATATAGAAACTAGAACCCATTAAACCTTAAACCAATCGTTGTAATGTCAATCTCAACAATTAGAACACAGTTGATGTTACACTCCAACTCTCATTCACACTTTAAGAAAAGAAAGACTCATGTTGCAGAATAAAAATCACTTTGTCACACAATCTCTCTTAAAACAACAATCTTGGAAACCACCAACACTTAAGAAATTATTGAAACACTCATTCAATAAATAAACAAACGAAATAGTTGTAAGAAAATAAAATAAACACCACGCCAATGAAGGGACTAGTCCAGGACCTACGTTTTTATAGAATAATAGAGATTAGAATTTTGTAATTACTTGATACATGAACAAGACTGTAATAGTAAAGGTAACTCAGACATGAATCATAATTGAAAGGAAATAAACTCACTACTACCATACCTCTCTAACCAATGATCCCTAAGGATTTTGTTGTGAGAAACATCCTCCAAAATTTGGTCTACACTTGAAATTTGGATCCTACTATGGATATTGTGATCGTTCGTTCCATAATCACTTTATGGTCAATAGATGCTTTGTAAGTTTCAAAGTAACTTGCTCACACATGCTCATTTCACAACAATCTCATGAGTGCACTCTTTTATGCAAGCTTCAACAAGCACAACACAAGTCCATCAAAACATTGCATGTGCAATGTTCAACCTTTGTCAATAGTCAGTGTGCACTTTCATAAAAAATTTCTCACTTTTGGTTGCTATTGTTCTTCTATTTCAGTGATTTTTTCCAACTACCACTTTTGCACACCTTTACTCTCACAAGTGTTGCTTTTAGCTTTACAACTATTGTTTTTTCTTGTTTTCAATTTAATGAGTGCCATTTTCATGCTATATTCATTCTCGCATGTGTTACTTTCAATGTCGTTCACATTCTGCAAGTGTCATTTGCATTTTCCTCTTACTGTCGCAAGTGTTCTATTTTAGCATGGAAAGTGTCACACATTGCACTCATTCAAAAATTTTCAAGCATTGTCACACAAGTGTCATCACTGTTGTTGCAAAGTGTACCTTTAGTGTTGCACTAAGGGAAAGATGTCGCAATGTCGTCATATTGGGGGTATTATGTTGTTCATGTGTTCTGAGTGATCAATGTTTTGTTTTAAATTGCTCTAAGTGTGTGATCATGCTCAAGTTTTGTCACTATTCATGTTTACCTCATTGATCCCACACTTAGCCAAATCCAGAAAAGTTATTTCCCAAGAAAATTTACCTCATTCAGCCTTCCTAAATAGTGCACTACGCAGTCTCAGTCCTCAAGCTTCAACCTTACCTCTTGGAACTATGCAATGCGTAGTTCATAATTTCAATTCATCCTCTTCTGTGCACTCTATATTCTCAATACTCAGCCTCAACCCTTGAGCTCCAAATCTACGTGGCCCCTACCTTCTAGTCACCTTCTTCTGCACATTTGTCAGTCTTAAGCAACAAGCCTCTATATTGACTTATTTAAATACGTATTTGTGCAATCCTTAGGCTTCTTTCCCTCCATAAATGCACATTGGGCAACCTCAAGGATAAAGCCTTAAGTCTGCCTCCTTGAGCCCCTCAATTGCACAGTTGTCTTGCCCTATCTTATCTGAAATGCACACTACTTAGTCTCAAGCCTCAAACCTCGGCCTTAACCTCTTGAATTGCACAACTTCACAATCCCTCGACCTATTTCTTTCTAGAAATACATAGTGGGGAACCTAAAGCCTCGAGTCCTCAACTTGACTTCTAGAACCCCTTAACTATACATATGTCTATCCCTGACCTACCTAAACTATGCATTGTGTAGTATCAAGCCTCAGTCCTCGTCCCTAGCCTCCTGAGATACATAACTGCACAATCCTTGAGCCTAAATCCCAGCCTATCACCTGTTTCTAACTTAGTTAGCGGTTGTCATGAAGCATGTTAGACTAGGGTTTTATGAGAATTATGTCGTCTTGTCATGAGTGGATTTCAATTACAAGTATTATAGTATGCTATGATAGGATGATGATGAAGGAGATGAAGAAGGATACCCTTCTAGAAGACACCTTTATAGCTGCAAATAAAAGTTGATCAATCAAGAAAATACAAAGGGACTCCAAATTGCGGCAACAAATGAATATCAAGATCACATTGAAGACTCCCTACATTCAAGCCTTATGGAGGAGGAAGAAGAATAACATGTTCCATCTTTCAAGAAGACATAAAGATAGCAGCAACAAGAGTGGATTGACACTTACATATCATCATGCAGTCCATATCATCAATGTCATGTCATTTCATGTCATGAGTCATCATTTTCCACACATTTATGGATTATGTAAATTAAATATTGGAGAAATGTAATGTAAAGTGGAAGTCCAAGATTCATCGATAGAATGTGAAAATTCATGAAGATGTCAAAGAGTCATAGAGAAGTCAAACAATCATGAGGGTAGTCCAAGATTCACAAGGGAGGTGAATGGTCACCTCATTTGTTATATATACACCCTCATAGGTCATGCAAGGAACTTTTCACCTTGGCTCCTCCTGCCAAGAATTAGAGAGGAAAACAAATCTTTTTTTGGAGGATCAAGTGGTTGCTCTAATGCTCCACTATTGGAGCTAGTGGTGTTCATTGTCTTGATATATCTTGGAACTTCTACTTAATTCATAAGCTCGTTGAGCCAACACACTTTCATGTGTATCTCGTAAATATTGTAAGATTATTCTTTGAATGTTTGTGATGTATGTTGTTTTCATTTGTACTAAGGAAATTGAAATATTTCAGTGACTTTTGTACTTATCTTATTCAAGGTGTGTTGTATGTGTTTTAAAAATCATTGCTTCTATGTGAATTATTTCGCTAGTTGTCCAATGATTCATTCATATGTATATGTTCGCACATCCTTCCTAGATTAGTATTATTACTCTTCTTTTAAAGGCTCATTTTTTCTCTCCCTTTCAACAGAAGAACCTTGATTCATTATTCATTTTAACATTCCACATGGAATACTCATTTTTTGATCTGAAAGTACCTATAAATTACTCTCTTGTGTTGAACATTGTAGCCAAGGAAAATATCTGAGAACATATGGTAGTCGAGCCTTATTTCCATAAGGGATCCCACACCAAATGGTGTGAAGTATAATTGGGATTTTTCATTGGGGAGACCCCCTTGGTTAATATATTTCTAACATTGTTAACACATGCTAAGAAGGAGGGCCCTTTGTTCCTAGCACGGGCTAGTAAATTACACAACAACAAAAACTACTCAAAATAAACATATGAAGCCGCAAATGGTAATTATTTGCAATTAATGAAAAGTTGAAGTACAAAATTACAGTGTTGGTACTTCCTCCTCTATTGTCTTCTATGTGTGCCTTATAGGCAGAGAGTACATTGTTTTAGAATTAAAAAATACTTTCCTATTTTCGAAAGACTAAGATCATCATGAGAATATCTTGATTCTCCTGTCATCTAAATCAAGAATATATAATAATTACCTTTTAGCAAATAACCCTAGTTGAAACCAAGTTGCAACATCTTGTCTAATATTACAATGATTTGTCAATTAAGAATCCTAGTTTTTTCAACTATGCCAGTTGTGTTGTCCACAAATGTCTCCTTCGATGGTTGAACTAGCTCTGGCCAAGTATCTATCCAAATCGATCTTCATTGCTAAACATAGGAGAACAACATGTCAAAAATGAGTTTGACGTGTATCAAAAATTTCAACAAGGTATTTTCTCCATTCTTTGTGAGGCAAAACATGGATATATGGTCCTGTAACATCACCTCAACAAGCCACACACCCTATAACAACCCTTTGTCAGTTTATTCATAAAATTGTCTGAAGTAGTTAGCTTATATGTCGAATTACAAGAAAAACTAGATAATAAGGATGACAAATAAAAAGGAAACATACTTTAGTTAATGATTACTATCAGGGTTATAAGGTATGTTTGTAAGTGTCAAAATGATAAGAAAAGGTAGGGAATATAGGTATAAAAAGATGTCAATTTTGCATCCCAATAGATACCATGTTAGATTTTTTAATGTTTCATATCATAAAATCTATAATACCATGTAATATATCAATCACAAGTATAATAATATATTTGTGACAAAATAATACACTAGCAATAGCAAGAACAAAAGAGAGAATAGAAAATGAGACATCACTCAATAGAGTAAGAAACGAAAAATACCAATTAAAATTCACTTATATTACATTGCTTGAATTGATTACAATTAAAGATCACTCGCTTTATAGAGGAACAATGCACACTAGGTGTGGTTCTTTAATGCATTCACAAAAGAAAAAAAAAACAACTCCCCCTTAGTTTTAGCTAACTAGAATAAAAATGAAGTTTGTTAGTAAAAAAAGGGAGTTAGCACCAATATTATACTTTAATAATCATAAAATGAACCAAAAATAAGTGAGAATTGAAGCAAGAACTCATTCATACAATTCCTAACACTAGAAATATAGATAAACCCCAAAATAGGACTAAGACTCAAGAGATAAGGTTGCCAAGAATAAGATAGGTGGAAAAGGTTATGGATGTTGTTTTCTCCTAAAATAGGAAAGGAAATGCAAACATGCAATAAGAGAGGATAAGGATAAGGTAGTTCATTGTAATGGACAAGATATATTCATGTCACTACCTAGTCAATGCCCAATCACTAACACATGTCATCTTACATGGCAACTCTAGCTAAAAATAGACATACTAAAAATAGAATTGCTAAAAATCGCATGACCTCCTAAAGGGTAGGAAATTTAGGGTGGGTAAGGGTAGGTAATTGGCATGTAATCCAACATAGTTATCACCCCAATTGCACTTTTTTATTACTTAATTTATTATATTATTAATTAAATATAATGAATTGGTACTATACTCATCAACTTACAACATGTTAACTCAATATGCTTTATGCTCTTAGGAGATATTACAAACAATATTGAAGTAAAGTTGTGAAGCAATAACATGGAAAAGGCAATAAAAAAGAAAGAGGAATATGGGTATTGATTGGGAGGAATTGACCGAAGTCATCATGGACAAAGAGGTCATGAAAGATGTATTTAGTGAGTTCAAATGGCTAGCCAAACCATATTTTTATTATGTCGAGAAGCACTCTACAGTTCAGTATAGGGTAGATATGTAGTTGTAATGTAAGTATGTAAACAATTTTAAATGTCGACTCAACTAAAAAATAATAAAAAGCTAAAAGTAATAAACAAAAAATTAAAAACTAATAATAAAACAAGATAAAATAATATAAACCCCAGTGCCCGATGAGTGTAAACATTTTAATGCTAGCTTAATTAATAACCAACCTAGATCTATCTTAACCTAGGATCTATCAAGCGTCGAGAGGGATCCAATCTCTTGAGGTGAAAACCTATTTTTTGAGTACGGAACTCGTGGAAAGGATTACACCTTGAGAGATTTTATCCCTCTTTACGCTTGATAGCTCTGGGGTTGAGATGGATCTAGGTTAGTTATATAATACTATATAATATCTATATTTGTATCTATGTGTCTCTTTCTTATTCCCTCTCTCTATCTCACCCCCCAAACATACACATTCTCTCGTTATATCTATCTATCTCTCCCTCTCTCTCCCCCTCCAACTCCAACTCCCTCTCCTTCTCTCTCTTGAGTACTCTCTCCCTTTCTCTGTTAGGCCCCTATACTACTAGTGTAACCCTTATTGTTATTAGTACAACCCACTTATTATATTGATGTACCCACATAGTGCCCATATTGTTACTATTGTACCCCATATAAGCCCACTAATGTTACTATCGTGGCTTCATATTATTATTGTTAGGTCGGATGGGTTATATTGTGAGCCCTTAGACTCCTATATATAGAAAGGAGGTCTTTTCATTTGAAATCATCCAAGAATGTCATTTATGAAATGTAAAGGAGGTTTCCCCTCGAAGAGGCCTGAATTCTAAGGCGTTGATCTATCTTTTCTATCTTTTTTGAGCTGGTTTCATAACATTTGGTATCAGAGCTTTGGATTCTAGGGTTTCGCTGCTCCAAACAGGTCATCGTGGAATTTTCGGTATAAATTTTTTTCTGTGACGTTTCAGAAGTCGAAAAAAAAACCCATTTGAGACGAATTGATGCAGAACGTTGGGTCCAAATTTCAGAGCTTTTCGTGCAATATTTTAGGAGATATGATCTGAGGAAGTTGGTCTTTTTGCAGACTCCTGAATTACATTCAAAACAGGTGACCTGGGGAAAATCGTCATAACTTTCTCTCTGACGATCGGATTGAAATTTCGTAAAACGTTACAGAAATAGGACAGACTGTAGTTTCGTGTGGGTTTTTTTTTAGATCCAAACGTGGAAACAGTGACTCGTGGCACGTCATACAAGTTCGCTCTACTGAACTAGTCTATAATCAAGTCACTATGGGAGATTTCATATAACTCTTCCTTGGAGAATCCAATTTGGGTCAGACTTGTGGCATTGGAAAGAGGACACAGAGGGATACTACAGGTCACAAATTCAGAACTAGATAATCAGAAAGTACAGAGATACATAAGAGGCAATATCAAGCTCCTGCAAAGTGAAAAAAGGTGTGTAGATTTTCTTTAATTTTTGCTTAAGCTTGGTTTGAAAATTTATTTTGAAGGAATTCAAAGGGAATATTAGAGAATTATTATCGGTAACTGATGCCCCGAGGAAAGAAATGAAAACACCTAGTAAGGAGCCTGAAATCTCTAGCATGACTCATGAAGAAGAAGAAGAAATGCTATATGATATATCAAAATTACAAGAACAAGTGCAACAAGTGTCACTTGCACAAAAAGCAACAGAATCTAAAATGGATGGTTTAAGGAAAGATGTAGAAGCTAAGTTGGACGGTTTAAAGAAAGGTGTAGAAGCTAAGATGGATGGCATGGAAGCTAAGGTGAATGGCATGGACGCTAAAATTGATGGCATGGATGATAAGATGGATAAGTTGCTACAAGAAATAACAATAAGGGTTACACTAGTAGTATAGGGGCCTAACAGTGGTTTCCCTTGTGTTCGACATCAACTTACATTATCCCACATTGGGATTCATGCAGTACCTTGGTTTCGATTTGACCCTATTGGTGGATACCTTGCCTCTGGTTCAGCTTTCATTATTGGTTGGTTCAAAGGGTTTCTGCCGTGTGCTAGCCACATCTTGTGTACGCCAGAAACGTACTTCGGTGGGTTACTACATATTTTTCGTCCGATTCCTTCCACATTATTGGCCTACGGGTTACACTCACGCTATATTGATGGAGGATGCCTTAATGCCTTCCTTCTAGTGGATCTTTCCCTATCGACTTCGACTCATTGCTCTGGGGCAAAGATCTAGAGTGCATTTGGCAGTACCTTGGGGTTTGCAATTGTTAGTGGCAGATCCTTCGCTATCGACAGTGGGAAACCATCATTGTCTCCTGATCGATAGATTCTTACAGGTGTTCGACTCCATCTCATCTATTCACACTTGTTGGATTGTACTGGGTACCTTGACGCTCATTATCATTATCGGTGAGTTGTCTCGTGTTTGTTAACGGTATACATCAATGATCGGTAATCAAACGATTTCTCACATGGTCGACTTCAGATCATTTATTCCCATGCTGTAGAAATGTACCACGGTGGTCCGTGAAGAACTTAGGTTGTATCAGCATTCGTTGGTTCACTTGACAGTTGCTCCTATTGCTGCTAGTAGATACAACTTCACCTTATATGTTGCAGTCATTCATGGCGACATTTTATATGCTGGCACTTGAGTTTGCAGTGTAGTACCATCTTATTCCGTCATGTTCATTTGGTCCTTTTTGGGATCAGTCTTTGATATCATTGATCTGTTTCATCTTTCAGCATCATTGACATTCTTATATGTGACTTTCAGACATGTACTTATTATGATCAGATGATCCATTATGTATTTCCAGTCATTTATACTTGTATACTTGGTGGATCTGTTTGTACTTGATATGCGGACATGCTGTATTTTCTCTGAGCATGGGTATGCCCGCCTCAGACAGTGTTTCTTTCTGATCTCCTTTTGTGGCTTGGCAGGCAGAATTCTGGTGCAGTCCTTCTCAGTCTTCAACAGATTTCCTTTCCATGAACTTGCTTAATACATTTCGGCCATCATGTACCCCTTCTGACCTCATATATTAGGGGGCATCTCTTATAGCTCCAAATCTCACTCTTGAGGTTTGTGAAGCTGCACTCATGGCCTAAGGCAACCCCTCCTTCCAGACCTGGTCCCAAATTTAAAAAAGCAGTGTTTTTTCCCTATGCGCGACATTGCCATGAGCTAAACGCGTGTATACGCGATTTTGTGTATACCCAACCCGTGTATATGTATAAAAACACTTAAAAAAAATAAATCTCCTTAATTTCGGGTGGAGATCATAGTTTTTACCTGTTGATCACCTGTTAGTGCCCGTGGCCCAACTGTTCCCAACGAATTCCCAACTAAAAAACTACTTTGGGAGAAGTATAAAAAGGCATCTATGATAAGGCCAAAGGGAGGAGAGGAGAGAGAGAAAGATTGCTATGCTGAGATTTCCCTGACCAGGTCTGAAGATCCTTGTGCCTTCTGCACTTCCCCCATTCTACAGGAAACTCTTGTTTCCTTGTGTGTGTTGGTGATTTCATACTACTTGAGAGATCATGGAGTAAGTCATGGAAGTAGTTTGTTAAAGGCCTGAGACTAGACGAATCCAGGAGACGGTTCTGATTGGAGCCTGCGAAAGGACGACTCAAGTCAAAGGAGCAAAGGAACTCCAAGAAGGCTTTGGACCCTGGGAGGCTTTTCTCAAACGTAGGACCTCAAATACGCCCCCTATCATAGAGTTTTCTCATGGTAGCATTATGATTGCATGGAATGTGTGTTTCATTGCATAGATAATCTTCAGTCTGCTAGGGTATTCACCCAAGACCCTAGGGGAGTTTATCCCACAACAGTCCTTAAAATAACTGAAACAAGGTTCTTTCATGCAAAAACTTAGGGATTAGAATGAGTCATGCTTAGGGATTTTTGCAAGGATGATGAAAACAAGGTTAAAGGATGTTGATTGATCCAGTTGAAGGCCTATTGACCAGATGTGAAAAAATGGCTTATAATAGATTGCCTCCTAAAGTGAAAATTTAGTAATGATAGCTGATGACTGAAGTGCTTTACCTTGTCACAAGTTGGGATCAAGAACAACCGGCGAGACCAACATCTGTTACAATATCATGATATCTTTGTTGAGGGAGGCATACCCATACTCAAAAAATAAGCTAAATTTACATGTACAATGATCAAAATATGTGTCCACGAATGACTGATGGTGGACCCATGATTAGATGAGTGCCTACATGATCATAGTTATCATACATTGTGATCTTGTACTACTCCTGAGATTGCAGCTCAGATGGATGAAACTAGATATGGGGTCTTCTATCTCATTCACATGAGCAACCAATGTACGAGTCTAACCATGTGAATCAATGAGCTTGATTCAAACATGGTAGACACCATTTGATTACCATCTAATGATATAAATTGTTAACAGACATGAGAGAAACCACCGATGACGTTAATGGCTCTCAAGGTACTCTAGTACAATCTGTATGGTGTGAATAAATGAATTGATGTTGAACACCACACAAAATCTTTTGGTCGAAGGCCAATGATGTAAAGCAGAGAGCAAGGAAACTTGTCATTGATGTATGTAAGCACCAATGTACCAAGAGGCGTTTCTAAGTCAACTTCTTTGATAATGAATTGATGTTGACAGGAAGCGACCCATCGCAGGAGGGCCTTGATGTATCCCCCATCAATGATGCAAAATAAGTATGATGATTTGATAAATAATGATTAGAATGATGTTGATATGAAACTAGATCAGGAGACGAAAACATGGAATGAAGGCTTAAGAGTATTGTAGCAAATATTGATTGGATGACTTATCTTGAACACAAACAGTGACATTGAATGGAGTTGGTAGCATTGACCCAAAACCAAAAGCCGAGGATTAGAAATGGTATGATATATAAAAAAAAGATAGATTTCCCAACCCAACAACCACAAAGATGAGGTGGAAGAGTGTCGTATTTAAGAGCGACTCATTGCCATTAACAAATGAAGTACCATGTTTTCCCAATTTCCCCAACCATACTGGTAAAACTAATATAATTATTAATATAATATAAAAATGGGCTTAATTAAACTAATATAAATATTAATTTAAATAAAAGAATAAAAATAAAACAATTTGATTAATAAAAGTAAAATAAAATAGGGGAATTGGGTATTAATAAAGAGGGTAGCTTAATCTAAAATAAAAATAATAATAATTAAAATAATGTAAATTGATGATCATTTATTAACCTATGGTATGGTAATTCATTAATTTAATTAATTATATCATTTTAATTAATATTTTAATTAATTATATTAATTAATTGATTGATAATTAATTAATCTATCGTTAATTGATGATTAATTAAAGCTAAAAAATAAAATATATAAAATAAAATAGAAATATTAAAGATTAAATAAAAATTAAAAATTATAATAAAAATAATATAAAATAAAATGAAATATTAAATATTAAAATTAAAAAATTAAAAATTAATAATAATAATTACATGAAATAATAATTAGAATATAAAATCATGTGTCGGCTCTCTTATTAGGGTTTTTTGGTGTATTTATATCCAGGTGCCAACTCCTCTCATCATCTTTCTTGCATTCGTTTATTTCTATCTTTCAGAAAGTGTCCTGATGATGGACCCCCTTTGGGGTTCGAAACGTCGACAGACTGAACTGAAAACTATCGATAATCCGGAAGAAAAGGCTACAAAAAACCTCTTTATTTTTTAACAAGATTGAGGAGGATAACATATGCTTGATCTGTAAGTTCATCCTTCAGATGAATCCCTCTGATAATATTTAATGAACCACAAAAGGAGTGGTTCAATTCCATCATGAATGAAGATTCCATTGTTGTTTGATGTTTTAACAAGTCCAACAAAGGTATAACTCGCCATCTTTTCATGTTAGAGATTTTGAAAAAGAGGCAAAAAAATAAAACTCTAGATGTTAGTTTTCGTAGATAGCCCCTTAAGTTCGAAAAGGTAGAAAATAATACCCAAGAAAACCTCTTAGCCATGTTCAACTAAGGTATTCATTTTTCATAGTTAGTCTATCTCAGCCCGAAAAAGGGTTAAACTTATGTTGAGTAGACATATTTTCATTTACTTTAATGAGTTCTAAAACACAAGTGCTCACAAATCTTTTCATATTTTGGGAGTCTAAAAAGAGTTGAAAAAGAAATCTAGAGGGTTCCTTTTTTGTAAGTTTACAAAGCCCAAAAAAGTGATAAAAGTGTGCTCCTTGGTCAAAATAATATGTTCAAAACATGAAAAAATCCATCAAACAGTTGTCGACTGGCTTAGAACATCACAAAAAATATAAAAAATACTCATTTCATGGTAAAAATGGGTTGTAACTAGGTTGAGAAATTAAATGTGAATAAAATAATGGAATAAATAACCATAAATATCCAAAATGCCTACTCATATTTACCATTTCACATTTACCTTCAACCATGAGAGCTCTGAGTAGTTTTTCCCTTGATATTTTGTAGCTGATTATGCTCAATCCGATGCATTGTTTCAAGTGCGTCACTTCCAGGTAGGAGCTAAGACCTTTCTCTTTCAGTTCATGGTCTCATTCTCTGATTTCATGTAATTTTTAGGCATTTTTTAGGGCACTAAGGTTCCAAAAACTCGCCCTAGGACCAACGCAGGCCCAGATAGTCGAAAAGTGTGCTGCACCAAAGTGAGGGTACACTGCAAGGAGGGGTGCAACACACTCTCTCTCCTCTTGGGGGTGAGTTTGGTGAAAATTAAAAATTTGTTTGCTAGTTTCCCTTCACATTTTTTGAGTTTTTTTGCATGGAAATGATCCTAATGAGTCTCCTCTTGATGTTTCAGGTCTTCATTACATAAAATGGATTTTATCTGAAGAGAAAGAGAACATGAAGAATAAGATTTAAATGCAACTAATTATCCTGCTACCATTTAGGCACTAAAATATTGTGGATTGTCCAAATTCTTTTGGCTTCCTGGTATGAGGAAACAGATGGAAATACTAGCATATCTTGTTCATGCATGGGATGTGCAAACACAAGAATTCAGATTTGGGGAACATATGCTTGAGATTACAGTAGAGGACATATATTATCTCACCAATTTATCTAGGAGGGGTGCCCCTATCTCTCTCCTAGGTGGGAGAACGGGTAGAGAAATGGTGAAATATTATATCACTACTTACTGTAGACCTCGATTCAAGCCAACTAGATATGGAAATATCAACATAGAATATGTAACCCATTTTCCTTTAAGAATGATCTTGTTCATCATTTCTAGATTGGCAGGTAGCTCAACACTTCATGTAGCTAGCAGATCATACATGCAGTATGGTGTGGAGTGTTTGGAGCCAACAATCTTCAACTCGAGTGAGGGAGTATTGGTCAATATGAAGGAACAACTATCTAAACCAAGAGAGGGAAAGTTGAAAAAATTTGGATACAGTTCCAAAGGGGCAAAAAAATAAAACTCTATATGTTATTTTTGATAGATAATCCCTTAGGTCCGAAAAGGCATAAAACAATACCAAAGAGAACCTCTTAGATAGGTTCAAATAAGGTATTCATTTTTCGTAGTTAGTCTATCTCAACCCAGAAAAGGGTTAAACTTATACTGAGTAGATGTCTTTTCATTTACTTTAATGAGTTCGTAAAGACAAGTTCTCGACAATCTTTTCATATTTTGGGAGTTTGAAAAGAGTTGAAAGAGAACTCTAGAGGGTTCCTTTTTCGAAAGTTTACAAAGACCAAAAAAGTGATAAAAGTGTGCTCCTTGGTCAAAATAATATGTTAAAAACATGAAAAAATCAATCAAACAACTGTCAACCTGCTCAAAACATCACAAAAAGATTAAAAATATTTGTTTCATGGTAAAAATGGGTTGTAACTAGGTCTAAACATTAAATTCTAATAAAATAATGGAAAAAATAACCATAATATCCAAAATGACTATTCATATTTACCATTTCACATTTACCTTTAACAATGAGAATTCTGAGTAGTTTTTTCCCTCGATCTTTTGTAACAGATTTTTCTCAATCTGATGGATCGTTTCAAGTGTTGTCACTTCCATGTAGGAGCTAAGACCTTTCTCTTTCAATTCATGGTCCCATTTTGTGATTTCATGCAAGTTTTAGACATTTTTTAGGGCCCCTGGGTTCAAAAAACTCGCCCTAGGACCAACACAGGCCCAGATAGTTGAAAAGTGAATTGCACCAAAGTGAGGGTACACTATAGGGAAGGGTGAAATGCACTATATCTCGTCTTGAGGGTTTGTTGGGCGAAAATCCAATTTTTTTTTTCCAGTTTCCCTTCAATTTTTTTGAGTTTTGTTGCATGGAAAGGATTCTAGTGAGTCTCCTCTTGATGTTTCAAGTCTTCATTAACATAAAATGGCTATTATCTAGAGAGAAAAATAACATGAAGAATAGGATTCAAATGCAGCTAATGATCCTAATACCATTTAGTCAGTAAAAGATTGTGGATCGTCGAAATTCTTTTGGCTTCCTGGTATGAGGCAACATATGGAACTACTAGCATATCTTGTACATGCATGGGATGTGAAAGCACACAAATTCATATTTGGGGAACATATACTTGATATTATAGTAGAGAAAATATATTTTATGACAGGTTTATCCAGGATAGGTGCACCATCAGCATAGCCAAAATACGATTCAAGGGATGTCGACATCTGCAAATCAAACGTAAAATGAATAAACAAAAACCTTAATGTACTGCTACTAGTACAATGTTGGGGCCAATACGTTAACAACCTTCTTGCAAATTTCCTACCTCATCGAAAATGAAACAAAAAAAGGGAAATTTCCAATAATACACCTTTTTCTTCTAGCTGAGACCTTCCAGAGTTAGCTTTAAGTCTTTTATCAACTCACCTTTCAAGTTTGCGTCTATTTGTATCCAAGCCAACCTACGATCAGTTTTGGCTTCCTAACATTGTTTTAGACTAACAAACACACCAAGATTATTCCCAATATCATTTAAAAATTATTCATTCCATAACGCTAAGGGAAATATTGGAAGGATAGTGCATACCTTTAAAAATCCATTGGTTCTCAATTTGGTTGAAATTGACATTCCAATTCTAGAAAAACAAAAGTACTTTACCCTAGCTCCAATTTACACCCATTTTTTTTTATATATCCTCCTCTGTTTAAAATATAAACACCAACCATACCATTAAGAGGATATGGTATGAGGGAACATATCCTATCAAGGTCTTCCATACTTCTGCCAGTCAATTCCCTAAAACATAAGCCCTAACAGTCTTATTGTTGAAATGCCCAACCAAGTTTTTTTCCGAATAATCCATGATCTTGAAATTTCAATATAACTCTTGACCACTAAACTAATATATTCCTTTTAATTCCAAATACATAACTTCTCCCCCCTTCTCAAGGCTTCTACATCCTATAGAACAGAGGGATGTCCAGAGGCATCAAGAGTTGAATTTGCTACATAGGAGCTATATTGTTATAGAGGAAAAGTGATGAGATAAAGCTAGTTATTATCTTTGGAAGATAGAAAAAGAGTGGAGGTGGAGCCGATGGTGAGGAATATGGATGGAAAAGGAAAATAGGGGATAGTCGTTGTGGGAGTCATGTGCAAGGAATTATTTGGAAATTGAACAGTGGAGCAAGGTGAGTGATCGCGGAACTCCTCCTGATAGAGGAAAACATGTTGAATGATAGGGCTAGACTATATTCCACCCAATCCTCACCCTAGTAATCCATGTGGGGCATGGACTGCAAGTGCACCTCAGAGGCTTCGAAAACATGCTCACAAGTTGAGATGCATGAAGGGTTGAGTTAGCAAAGTCAAGAAGTGCAGTCATATGAGGAATTATGGTGTACATATGAAGCCTATAGCACCTCCTTTTTGCAACAACAAAAAAATGAAAAATGAACCCTAACCCCAATTGTGAAGCCACAAACCCTAATTGCAAAACCACAAACCCCATCCAAACCCCTTCAAAAATTATAAGAATTCAAAAAATTGACTATTAATTGTTACATTTGTTTTGTTATATTGTTTCAAGTTGAAATGGTGGATAAACATTACTATGTGAACATTGTAGTGAAGTAATTTTCCCATTTAACTATTTCATTGGATGATTTATTTACCACCATTACTTTTAAAATATTGTTTGAAATCAATGAAAATTTTCTCTTTTAAGGAAATCACTTTTTGTAATTCACATCCCATTAAGTTGAGCTCCTAAGACAAAATAACATAAAATAGATTATCTTATTTACTTTCTACAAATAGATTAAATTTATATTTAGAAATTAGGAAATATTTCACAAAATATTTGATCAAGGAGAAATGCCATTATTAGTGGTAGACAAGCCCACATACTAGTGAGGATCGCCATCCCAAATGAGTATTGAACAATTTTGGGACCTTAATCAAGTGGTTTCTCCTATTGTTGACTAGGACATTTCTAGGCATCAACAACTTGCCAGATGGTCAATGTAAAATAGACTCATTTATGTAATCTACAATAATCAACATATGGAAAATCCATCCATACAAGTCTATGATAGTTGACCATGAGTATAGTCAACAAATAGTTGATTGACTGCTCATTTGCTGGTTATCAAATCAATTGATTAATTAACATGTATTTGATGGGAAATAGACTCCCACACATGATAAAATAACATGTAACATTCATCGATTATATGAGTTGATACAATTATTGGAATATATTTGATAACAATGTTAGAATTCAATATTAATATCCTCCAGTTTGTTGTTGGGGTGTCCTTTTTTTCTTGTGGTTCATGGACCTTGGAGATCATTGACCATTATTTCCACAAAATATTTATACTAGGAAGATCCACTCAAAGGGATCACTTCTTTCCAACTCAGCCATTGAGCTTGACCCCAAAGGTGTTGAGAGAATTAGCCCTATGACCTCTCAATAACAAATATTCTTTAACAATGGGCACTTGACCAAGTGAGCTAACCCTCAAGGTTGGTGGTTGTGGTTGTTACATGTGTTGGATGTGTTATTTGTAGCAAACATGGCTCATTGAAGGATAATGCCTTAAGGATTATTTAATGACGTTACTCTTCTTTCAGAGCTCTTATATCTATTTCTTGCATTCTTCATCGTTAAATATTTGGATATATTTGGATTTTAAAGGTTTACCTCTGATGTTTTATATCTTATTATATGTTACATATATCAAAGTTTACTGCAAGAGCCCATTACCTTTAACTTGAAATGTTAAAGATATTCTTATGTAATTGTTAGGTTTAAAAAGAAAATAAATAAATATTATAAAACTATGAAAATACTTTAATATATTTCATCAGTATCATAAAATCTAAATAACACCTTAAATTTTAATTTTTTTCAATAATGATAACGATGATAATTAATGTTGGCTAAGATAAAACATGGTTTGTCAAATCTTATGAATGGAAAATATTCCTTATAAATTTATTTTCTATTCATTTTTTATCCAGATTTATACAAGAATGCAACAAATTATAGAGATAACCATAAACACAGAGATGCAGCGGAAATAATACTTCATTTCATTAATGTAAAATACTGAAATATGCTTACAAACATGACTGGAAATAAACCAGCTAGGGCGATGGTAGCTTATCTCTGAGAAGAGATGTGGCAGCTACATGCCTCTGAACTGCCTTATAATGAGGCTCAAGGGTAATTTTATTATTGAAAAATAAGAGCAAACCCTAAACAACCAAAACCCTAACTCAAGGAGATGTAACACCAAGAGTTTATGGGCCCCATTGGGGTGAGTTGGACAGCCAACTTCCTGGGGTTGCGACTTGGTCATATTATCTCCGTTTGACGTGCATGATAGCCTGTTAGAAAGATCTCTCCAAGGACTACGACAAAAAATACGATTTGAAATAGACATTCGTTGGGGTAGATTTCCACAAAAACGTTGTTTAGGGCACCAAAAGAGCTCCAAAAGTTTAGGACCCTAAAAACTACTAAAAATAGTAAACTATGCTATAATTAAGGAAACTTGAAAAAATAAAAGAAGCAATGGTGGGGCTCCAAGTGGAATTGGCATGTGGCCACCAATATCCACCTGGATCATTCCTCCCCCATTGCGTTGAGTTCCTCCATGAGATGAGGGAACTTCTGTTGAACTTGGTCCCATGGTGAGCCACTTGCCCTGGTGAAGGAGATGACCTACCTTGACAACTCGATAGAGTTGGATATTCTGTTGGCGAGTGTACTTGATCTATGTGTCCATGATTCGATCAGTGGTAGCTTGTTCCATGCAATCTATATTTAACTATGTGGGTGTGAGCTGTATTGCAATGTCGGATGTGTCTAGTAATGGTGGAAAGTATGGCCGAAGGTCGTCCACATTGAACACTGGGTACAGGCCAAGGAATGGGGGAATGCTAAGCTCAAATGGATTGTCTCCCATGGCCTTGGTAATCATGTAAGGACCATATCAGAGTGGTATAAGTTTCCGATAGGCTACGGTAAGGTGTTCCTTTTGCAAATGCAACCAGAATTTGTCGCCCACCTGAAACTTGTGTGGCACCTGATGTTGATCGTGTCGCTACTTGTACTTGGAATTTGATTTCTCCAGAATGTCATGGACCTGCTCGTGAATATGTTGGATGCGCTCAATAAAGTTGTTTACCTTATTTGTTTTGGACTGGACATGAGCCGAATCTGCGTGAGTAGTTGCAAATGGCATGGCCACATCAATGGGACATAGTGGTTGGAATCCCAAGCCGACCTAAAAAGGGTTGTGGCCAGTTGAGCTGTGGAGAGCCTAGTTGTAGCTGTGATGAACATAGAGGAGGATCTTGTCCCATGTGCATGGATGCTTTGAGTTGTACATGTGTAGAACGTATACGCTCATTCTGTTCACAACCTCTGTTTGGCCATCAGTTTGAGGATGGAAGGTTTTGGACTTAGTGAGTTTGGTATCCAACATCGACCAGAGACTGGACCAAAATGTACTAAGGAACTTGTTGTCCTGATATGAGATGATAGATTGTGGGATCCTAAAGTGTACCCACACTCTTTCAAACAAATGTTTAGCAGTGGCTTTTGCTGTGATATTCTTCTTGCAGGCCACCATAATGGCCATCTTTGAGAACTTGTCAACGAACACAAAAGCATAATCATTTCCATGCTTAGTGGAAGGAAGGCCTGACATGTAATCCATGGAGATGGATTCCCAAGGTCAACTAGGGGTAGGCAACAGGGTATAGAGGCCTTGCTTCTTAATGGTCGGTTTGGCAATGGCACAAGTAGTGCATGATCGGATGTACTTTCCAACATCATGTCACAGATTCAGCCAATAGGAATACTTCTACAGTACTACCACAATTTTCTCGACCCCGAAATGCCCAACAACCCGACTGTAGTGTGCTTCCCAAATCATCTTGGCACACTCGCTTGAAGGAACACAAAGGTGACCTAGATGGCATAACAGGGCATCCTGCAGGTGAAAATTTGGAACATGCTGACCCTCCAAGAGTGTCTGGTATGTGTGGATGAATTATGGGTCGCTTTTGTAGAGAAGTGGCCAATCAGAAGTCTCGTGCCCACAAGAGTTGAGCACGGTGGTTAACGCCTTGATCAGTGGTCGACTGAAGCAATCTGCAACATTATTGGTGTTTCCCTTCTTATACTTGATATTCAAATGGAAATGTTGCAAGTATGTGGGCCACTTCTGATGGCAATCATTCTGCAATTTCGCTTGGGTCTGTATGAACTGCATGGGTCAGTGGTCTATGTGGATGACTATTTCCTTCCCCAAAAGATAATGCTTCCATTGTCAGCAGGCCTGCACAATGGAATACATCTCTTTGTAATAAGTGGGATACTTCTGGACTGTGTCTGAAAGTGTCTCACTGTGATATGCCACTAGATTCCTGTGTTGAGTAAGGACTGCCCCAATAGCATAGTCAGAGGCATCTATCTCGAACTCAAACAGTTGTTGTAAGTCTGGTAATGCGAACACTGGTGCCGAGAAGAGGCAATGTTTCAACTCTATGAGTGCCTTCTATTGAGATTCAGACCAAAATAATTTTTCTGTCTCTCCTCCCTTGGTGACTTGAATCAAATGCCAAGTGATATGAGAAAATCCCAACATGAACCTACGGTAGAAGTTGGCAAGACCTAGAAAGCTGCGGAGCTCTGTCAGAGTGGTCGGAGATGGCCAATCCCGAATGACTTGGATCTTGGATAGATCCACATGCACCCCCTGTTCATCAATAATGTATCCCAGATACTGAACCTAGGTCATGCCAAAAGTGTATTTCTCTAAATTGGCACATAACTTGTGTTGCCGTAGTGTTTGGAGAACCTGTCAGATGTGGTGGAGGTGTTGTTCCCAACTCTGGCTGAAGATTAGGATGTCATCCAAGTATACCACTACAAATGAGTTGGTGAATGGCCACAAGATGTCATCCATTAGCCTCATGAAGGTTGTAGGAGCATTCGTCAATCTGAAAGGCATAACCAACCATTCGAAAAGGCTCTACTTGGCTTTGAAGGTAGTCTTCCACACATCGGAGGGTTCAATTGGTACCTAGTGATATCCTGACTTCAAATCGATCTTTCTGAAATATTTCCCCCCTTCAGTTATTCTAGGAGGTCATCAATCTGTGGGATCAGGTACCTATTATAGACAGTGATCTTATTTAGCACTCGATTGTTAATACAAAGTCTCCAAGTCCCATCCTTCTTCTGTACCAACACGATTGGGCTCCCACAAGGTGATGAACTTGAACGGATGTGACCTTTTTGCAGCAGCTCCTGAATTTGCCTCTTGATTTCATCGTTCTCCAGAAGGAAGCACCGATAGATTGGTCCATTGGGCAGTGGCGCACCTGGGGTCAAATCGATGGAGTGCTTGACTTGACAGTGTAGAGGAACCCCTACGGGGGAGGTGAAGATGTCCTCGTACTCCTCCACGACCTTGTCCATCTATAGTTGTCATGTGGAGGGGACATGTCTAGAGGTTGTGGCCAACATCTTCTTCTTTCCTTGAGTGTGTATCATCAAGAAAACAAATTTCTCGGTTTTGGAAATGAGCTTACTACATTTTTTTGCAGTAACAAAAGAGATGGTAGTAGGTGGTGCTACCTCTGGTATCCTGTAAAGACCTCATGTGTAATGAAATCCTCCCATGAAACATTCAGTAGACTAAGCTGATGAAAAACCACAATTTTGATTAGTATGAAGCGATAGATATTGTTATACTGCTGATGAGGAGGCTTCCTTTGAACCAATGTGGTCATCTTCTCAATATTTCAGCAAATAAAATAAGGGAGGTTCATCATCCTCGCCCTAGTAACGTGCATCAACAATCTGATATGATAGGTGTACAGACGAGAAAATATGCCCTCACAGCTGAAATATTTGATTATGAGTTTCATCAAGGGAGCATATGTGTCCTGAAGGTACCTGAAAGGGAAAACTCTACTATCTGCCTCTGAAAACCAGCCTTGATATAAGGCTCATAATGATCTCTGTCTACCAGCTGTCCCTTATTCCATTGCTCACCTACATTTGGAAAATCGGTCGCTTGAGAAATAGTCTTAGGTGTCAAGGTGAATGTCACACCTGCCAAAGTGACTTGACCATTGTGAAGATGAAGCACAAACAATCTGGCAAGCTCATGGTGGTATTTGACTCTTTCCACCATTTCACAAAATTGGTAACAAGATTGATGTTGGAAGCATGTGACAACAAGAGGACATGCCAACAGCTCGGCAAGTGAAGTAGGCTCTTCCCGGTTACGTTTTCCACTCTTATGAGGCCTCCTTAGTGCATGCATTTCTCTAGAAGAATCACTAACTATTTCCTCATTTCTGTCATAGGAAGAATCTGACTCCATGTTTGCCAATGTTTGAGTTTTTTTAGATGAGTATGAAGAGATTTTATGGTGTCAATAGGTTTTAGCTACCAAAGATATGAATGTATGAGGAACTGTGGGGGGAATGTGTAGGGACTGTGTATGAGAGGTTGGGAATAATGCTGATAGGTTTTTGGGGAATAGAAGGGTTTAAGGGATGATATTTAGGGTTTGGGAATAACAATTAGGGTTTGGGGGTATTTGACTAGGGTTTGGGATAGTGGGATTAGGGATTAGGGCTAGTGGTTTAGGGATATGGGGAATATGGAATGGGTAAATAGGAATGTAAAGTGAGGGAGAAAATGAGGTGAGGTAGTGAGGGAATGAAAATGACAAGGGTGGAATTTAGCAGCAAAATAGTAATTTATAAACCCTATGTAATGGTTTTTTTAACAAGAAATGCAAAGAGCTAGGGTTTCAATTTTTTCCCATTAAATCACCATAAACACCAAGATAAAATCATTCATTGGCCATGAAGGAATGTCAACTTACTTGGATAATTGAGGAGTTAGCGATTTCTTTTATTTTGGAGGATGGTGTGAGCAATTTTGGGCCTTGCAGTCTTGTGCGCCGCACCACCTCACAGGTGTGCCACGCTGGTTCTGTGCGCCACGCCCATTGTAAAAATACACTGTGAAACACTGCCAGGTGTGCCACGCTGAATGTGTGTGTCGCGCTCTAACCTAGGTGCGTCGCACCACCGATTTTCACCCTTCAAACATAAAATCGCTCTCTTGGCCTTTAAAAATTAAAATGCACTAGCTCTCTTCACTTTGTGGACACAAATGAGCCTCCTTTGATTTGAAAAAACTTTATATAGCCATGGATTTTAATTTTTCATTCAAGAAAACCCACTTTGCTAATGTTTGAGTTTCACTTGCTTTAAAAACTCAGTTTTTGGGCATTTTGCTTTACTTTTGCCTTTGATGGACTGAATGCTTTGACTTTTTGTTTCTTTTACAAGAACTGAAGTAGTAGAGGCTTGGCAAAGTGACTAGGGCTACCTCTAAAAATATTACATATTGAAAAATGAAATTACATGAAATTTAGTACATGAAACATAAAAAACTCTGTTTTTCCTCAAAACAGAGTTTTGAGGAAAATCAATCACTGAGCATGTGATCATTGAAATTATTATTGCTGAGACTTTATTTAACTTCCTCATGCGCCTGCTAACCATTATTGCACGTTTTCAAGACCTTATTGATGAGACCCTAGACCTAATGTGACCTAAAACCTAAAAATGACCTTTTGCATATGTAAAGACAAAAATGACTATAAATGATCTGAAAATGGGCCAGCAGGTAAATATCATGAGGGAAGAAAATTATAAAATGCCACTACCATCAGATGATCCATGATCCTAATGGAATGTAGATGATCGGATGAGACATCTAAAATTTAATGCAACAAGAGAATTTGATCATTGATGGCAGGATGAAGATACTGACATTAACATTGGCTCCAATGGGGATGGTAGCTCCTTGGAGGTGCCAAGAACTGCCGATCTTTGGGAGAGCAAATAAGTGCCTTCATCCATTGGGCAATGGAGTCAAAAACTCAAGCTGAAATACATGACTGAAAACTGACGACTTGACGACACAAACTGACTTTCACTCAACTAAAAACTAACTCGATACTTAAACACAGCCGACAAACTAGAAATGATGCTCAAAGTAGAGCTTATTCAATAAAACCTACTCTAGCTATTCCATTCATCACCTGATCAAGTAAAGTGAAATAACCAATGCAACTAGGTAAGCATTCTATTTGTTATTTGCATTCTCCACAAGTGCTTTCTTATGAACAACAAGAGAGAAATACTGAAATGCAACTCCCATGAAAACTTGTAAATAGATCTGTTGAATAATATGGATTCTCTATCTGAATCCAAAAACACTACATAAGGATCTTGAAGTTCATGCACACTTGGACCTAGTTCATCCATTGGATTACTTTTATTCTCCTCGTACCATGAATGCAAATTTTCATCTGAGATTTGTGATGAGACTCCTGCTGAAAATGACAAAGAAACTGGTTTCCGGATCAAGTTTGTATCAGTACACATTTCAAGTTCATAGGTAGCTAATGGAGAAGGACTTTGACTATAGACATCATCTAACACATCAGCTATTGGATCGTGAAGAACTTGAAAAGACTGTTGCAACCCATTTTCTATTGGTTCTAATGAGATTGCATGATTTGCTACAGGCTGCTCATTTGAAGATATACTATGCAATTTACCCTTCAAAAACTGAAATGATTTAAAACAAAAAGGTATGGAATCATCTTGCATCATTTGATCATATGGTCCAGCTTCCAAGTTTTCATCTGCAACTTGACAGTCATTGGCATTCGGGGGCTGCAATTCTGGATATGAAAAGTCTTGAACAAGGATTTCATTGCCCTCAAGATGGTCCAGATGAAGACTTGTCAACAGTTGATCTCTGATAGCACGAAAGTTGCCTCTAATGAGCTGAAATGAAACAAAACAAAAAAGGCAAAGATCCTTCACTTACTTCAAAATTTGTTGCACTTTCCTCCTCACTTCTATGCCTGATATGCAATGGCTGATCACTGTACTCAAACTGCTGAAAGTGAACTTCCTCCTCCCACAAACTAGTTGTTGATTTGTCTACAAGATTAGCTTCTGTTTGGAGAACATAATCATCATCATATTGATCAAACTAAGGCAAATCATCAGTATAAAACACATCATCAAGCATACATGTCATATCAACAGATCTCTCTTCTCCAAGATCATCTATAAAACAATCATTATTAGATCTATGACAACTGGGATAAGGAAGAAGATGTTTTGGATCAACAACTTGTTCTTCTTCAATCAGCGAGCCATGGGCTTGAACATTATACTCATTCCTTGTGGTGATCTTTTGCATCATCACTTCCACTGCACTTACCAAAATGTCAAGCTTTACTTCTAGAGATGTCAATTCCTCCGGATCTATGTTTTTCCTCTCTTCTTCCTTCAACTTTGCCCTTTGGATCAACAAATGAGCCTCTACATCTACTACATTGTTCTGCATCTCTTCAATTGTTGCAAGATTCTTTTCTCTCAGCTGAAACTCCATTTCCGAATCAAAGGCACCCGGGTAGTGCAAGATAGCAGATCCAAGAGGAGGTCTTATATTAACCGACATCTAATAATAAACTTGGTTAAATCTGGCAGAAAACTATTGTACTATCTTCCCTGGTTGTCTTTTCAGCTGGTTATACTCTTCTATAATCAAGAAAGGGTTTTGTCTGATCATCCACTTGTCGAGGAAAACTCTGACGAACTGTTGGAAATCTGAGATGCTCACATCAGGCAGGGTTTTAAACCAACTCTTGACTTTGCCTTGCAAAGAAAGAGAAAAAAGCCTAATACTGACCTCTTCTTCATCAACTTCAAAAAGGTCAAGAAAGGACTCAAAATTCAATACATGTCTCTCAGCATTGATATTGTCGCATTCACCATCGAATCTTGGTAGATATAGATCATGATTTTTAGGGAAAGAATGGAATATAGGAGGTAAAATCAGAGACTTGTATTGATCTGGAATTTTACAGGTTATAGGGGTATGTACAGAAAGTGTAGAATCAGTCTTGGTCTCTTAAGGCTCATCAGTTTGAAGATGGTCATCACAAGATTCAGAAGACGTGTCTTGATCAATCTCAAAGGCATGCAAATCTTTGGTATCCACAATCTTCAAAGAGAAGGAATCAAATGAAAGCCAGGATCTTTTATCAAATACAATATACTTTGCAAAGCCTTCTTGACATTCTCGAGAAAAGAGAAGAAATAATTTAGAACAAAGAACAAAATATCTTGGATGAAATTCCAACTTGAATACCTGATCTTTCCATATTGTCCTTTCATGTTTCTGTTGGTCAGGTTCATCCTCTAGTGGAGTCCTTGGATCTGATCTCGAAACTGATTTAGAGTCACTAGGTGAATGATTTCAGCCTTGCGGTGTCTGTTCATTGTCCACCATTAACAATTAAATCTGAACTTGATACATGTTACTGGGGCAATTTGCAAGTCAGATGTTCAGTTCATAAACTAAACCGGAGATTGACTGAAGCAACATTCATCTACTATGCACTCGCAAAGCAAGAGCAGTTAGAAGGCTACCTAGCTAACTTAAGGCTCTCTCTGTAGTTTATAAAGAAAAGAAAATTAACAAACAAATAAAATTTTCCTCCCTAATATGGTCGCCAATATATTAGGGCATAAATCTACCTCAGGCTGAGAAAGGCAGGATCTAGGGTAACATCAAACCATGCTTAACCTGGTAGCTAGCCCTACCAGGTCAGGAGAGGGCTCTCTCCTTGTTAATATCAGAAATATATGGCCAATAAAGATTGAGATGATCTATGTGAAGAATTATTTTAGGCTAAGTATGTGCTCAGAGGGTTTTTATTGAATTTAATGTTGGTTTGCTGGCTCAAAGGTGAAAGGCAAATTTGAGTCTGGGGAATGGACACAGTCTTGTAAAGATCTCTATGGGGCGAGGTAGGAAAATGGTTTAGTACTTTGAAATAAGTGAGATGGAGAGTCTTAAGACTAGTGAGGAGTTGAAGAGGGCATGAAAGTCTCAAGGATCCTCTTCAAACAGCTGAAAACATAAATAACTAAACAAACCCAAGGTAGAGCACTACAAACATCAATGAATTCTACCTTTATCCTTGCTTCATTTAGTTAAGATGAATAGAGAGAGATGATGGCATACATAAACACATGTAAACTTTCATTACATAAGGAAAAACCATACCAAATCAAGTTGCCACAAGAATCCCACAAATTGCTGCAAACCCTGGTCTATTCCTTTGCCAAACTGCAGAGACGAATGTACAATAATGCTCAAAGCATTCACAAGAGTCCAACCTTTACCAATGACTGAAAAACTACTAGATATAGGCAACAAACAACTCATTCTAGGATTTAGGGGTCGAATTCATGAGTTTAGGAGCTATTTCAACAAGATCTAAACTAAGAACTGAAAAGTAGGCAGTGGAACAACTTGCCTCTAAAACCTAGGAAACTGATTCATTTAGTTGCAAACTACCTTTTCATGATGAATCTACCTCTATGAGTGAAAATTTAACATATTTACATAAAATCCATCAAGTCACATCAAATTACATCATGAGTTTGACTATTAGAGAGAGAAAAGTCAAATTGAGAAAAAAACTAGCGAAAAACAGAGTTTTTTGGCCAAAATGACAAAATTTCATCCTGTGCACTGCGCTCCTGTCCCTGTGCACCATGCTACTTTGGAGCTGATTTTGGAGGCCTTCCCGTGCACTAAAGTTCCCCCAAGTGGACCTGTTGGAAAGGTCTGCCTATCTACTTTCCAGAACAAGTGGAATTTCTGAATTTGGTCTCCATTTGCCCCTCCAAAAATGAGTTCTTCCAACATTGCTTCCTGTGTGGCCAAAAAGGGGCAGAAAGGTCATTTTTGAGGTGTTTCTCACCTTTTTGGAAGCTCAAAGCCTGTCAAAATTTATTGTACATGTGAGGGCATACATATTTTTCCATGCGGAATCCAAAAAAACTAAGTTTTCTATGAAAGGATGTCCCTACCAAAAGCGCGTGCCAGGTGGCGTGATGCACCAGGCAGAAAAACCTATTTTTTAGGTCAAATTTTCAAAATTTGCAAAAAAATTGACAAATTTCTTGAAATTAGGGCTGAGTGTCCTTCATCAAGTGCTATTTTGGGCTAAGGAAGCCTCAGCCAAGATCTGAGGTTTATCTTGCTCTTTTCTCTTCCTCAATGCTTTCTTCAACTTGGCCTTCAAAATCCTGATTCTCACTTTACACACCTTGTTTCTCGCCAAGTAGTGGTAGGCCATGTACCTCAACATATTTTTCTCTCTGTTGGCCTTCTCTAGCATCTTTTCCAAGTGTATGTTTATCCTCTCAAGCCAAGATTCACAATCAGCTTCAATTTCTTGTTTAAGTGGTGTCAACTTGACTTTCCCCCTCTTGGTAGCTTGCCGATTTTCTCTTATGTTTTGGAGCTACATGATGGTTTGCTGATCCTCTAACTGTTTATTGCTTTGCTCCAAATAGTTGACTATCCAATTGGCTCTTTCCAGGTTGAGAGACAAATCATGAATGTCATCTTGCTGCCCCCGGATGATCTCCTTGAGCTTTGAGCTAAAATCAGTGTCATCATCATGAATAAGAATGAAATCTGTCTCTTGTCCTCATGAAGGCCCCTCACCATGTATTGGCTGCTTACCCTTGTCCTGTACCTGCTCTACTAATGGAGGAAACGATACCCCTTCCACCCCGGGTGGAGATAGTACTCATTTTATTGCTGCAAACAATCTCCTAGTGCCCTTTTGGTAAGTGACAAACACTGGCACACTGGTGGTTTGTGTCTCATGCACCTCTTGCTAATGTGAAGGCTCTCTTGCCTCATGAAAAACTGATGGGGGAACTTGAGGACCTGTAAAGACCACATGTGCAATGAAATCCCCCCATGAAACATTCAGTAGACTAAGCTGACGCAAAACCAAAATTTTGATTACTGCAAAGTGATAGATACTGTTATACTGCTAATGAGGAGGCTTCCTTTGAACTAGTGTGGTCATCTTCTCCATATTTCAGTAAATAAAATAAGGGAGGTTCATCATCCTCACCCTATTAAAGTGCATCAACAATCTGATATGATAGGTGTACAGACAAGAAAATCTACCCTCATAGCTGAAATATTTGATTATGAGTTTCATCAAGGGAGCATATGTGTCCTAAAGGTACCTGAAAGGGAAAACTATACTATTCTGCCTCTGAAAACCAGCCTTGATATAAGGCTCACAATGATCTCTGTCTACCAGCTGTCCCTTATTCCACTGATCACCTACATTTGGAATGCCGATCATTCGAGCAATAGTGTGAGGTGTCAAGGTGAATGTCACACCTGCCAAAGTGACTTGGCCATTGTGAAGATGAAGCATAAATAGTCTGGCAAGTTCATGGTGGTATTTGACTCTTTCCACTATTTCACAAAATTGGTAACAAGATTGATGTTGGAAGCATGTGACAGCAAGAGAACAGGCCAACAGCTCAGCAAGTGAAGTAGGCTCCTCCCGGATATGTTTTCCACTCTTATGAGGCCTCCATGGTGCATGCATTTCTCTAGAAGAATCATTGACTATTTCCTCATTTCTGTCATAGGAAGAATCTGACTCCATGTTTGCCAATGTTTGAGTTTACTTAGATGAGTATGAAGAGATTTTATCGTGTCAATAGGTTTTAGTTGCCAAAGATATGAATGTATGAGGGACTATGGGGGGAATGTGTAAGGACTATGTCTAAGAGGTTGGGAATGCTGCTGATAGGCTTTTGGGGAATAGAAGGGTTTAAGGGATGATATTTAGGGTTTGGGAATAACAATTAGGGTTTGGGGGTGTTTGACTAGGGTTTGGGAAGTGGGATTAGGGATCTAGGGTTAGTGGTTTAGGGATATGTGGAATATGGAATGGGTAAATAGGAATGTAAAGGGAGGGAGAAAATGAGGTGAGGTAGTGAGGGAATGAAAATGACAAGGGTGGAATTTAGCAGCAAAATAGTAATATATAAACCCTATGTAATGGTTTTTTTAACAAGAAATGCAAAGAGCTAGGGTTTCAATTTTTTCCCATTAAATCACCATAAACACCAAAATAAACTCATTCATTGGCCATGAAGGAATGTCAACTTACTTCGATAATTGAGGAGTTAGTGACTTCTTTTATTTTGGAGGATGTTGTGAGCAATTTCTGGCCTTGCAGTCCTGTGTGCCGCACCACCTCACAGGTGCGCCACACTAGCTCTGTGTGCCGCGCTCGTTGTAAAAATACACTGTGAAACACTGCCAAGTGCACCGCATTGAATGTGTGCGTCGCGCTCTAACCTAGGTGCGTCGCGCCACAATTTTCACCATTTAAACATAAAATTGCTCTCTTGGCCTTTAAAAATTGAAATGCATTTGCTCTCTTCACTTTGTGGACACAAATGAGTCTCCTTTGATTTGAAAAAACTTTATATAGCCATGGCTTTTAATTTTTCATTCAAGAAAACCCACTTTGCTAATGTTTGATTTTCACTTGCTTTAAAAACTCTGTTTTTGGGCAATTTGCTTTACTTTTGCCTTTGATGGACTGAATGCTTTGACTTTATGTTTCTTTTGTAGGAACTGAAGTAGCAGAGGCTTGGCAAAGTGAAGAGGGCTACCTCTGAAAATATTACATATTGAAAAATGAAATTACATGAAATTGAGTACATGAAACATAAAAAACTCTGTTTTTCCTCAAAACAGAGTTTTGAGGAAAAATCAATCACTGAGCATGTGTTCATTGAAATTATTGCTGCTGAGACTTTACTTGACCTCCTCATGTGCCTGCTGACCATTATTGTGCATTTTCAAGACCTTATTGACGAAACCCTAGACCTAATGAGACCTAAAACCTAAAAATGACCTTTTGCAAATGTAAAGCCAAAAATGACTGTAAATGACCTGAAAATGGGCCAACAAGTAAAGATCATGAGGGAAAAATTTATAAAATTCCACTACCATCAGATAATCCATGATCCTAATGGAATGCAGATGATCGGATGAGACACCTAAAATGCAATGCAACAAGAGAATTTGATCACTGATGGAGGGATGAAGATACCGACACTAACACAATCACATATAGAATAGTCCATACATAAATGCTTAAGTTAAAACTACATACATTGCTAAAGTAACCAGAATAGTCAAACTACAATAACAACATATGCATGAAACATGTCATCTCTGTTATATTATATAAAGTGAAAGTTCCATCCTACATACAACCATGACAACCACTAGCCCCAATAGTGGAACATTACAGTCAACACCACCTGCTCATCCAAAGAGATGTACTTGCTCTACATTATGGAGAAGTCAAGGCTCGTCACTATACTCTCCAATCCCTCTCTAAGCAATGCCTAGGAAAAGCTTCGCTCCCAAAATCCCTTGTTCTATGAGTTATGAGGTTCTATTTATAAAAAAGGGTGCGGTGACCCTTAACATTCCCCTTTGTGACTCTTGGACTACCCTCATGCCCCTTCAACTTCATTACATAACTCTTTACATTACATATGATTGTTTGCATTCCACTAATAACACTTGGAATTTTTCTTTACATTATGTTTACAAAAATGATACATTTTCCACATATACCCTTGTGGGACAAAAATGGCATGAGTCAGCCAGACAAGATAACACTAAGACTTGGATAGTTGTGGAAAGACCAGCTCGTCAACGTCCTCTCCATGATCCTCAGTGATGAACTGATGCCATGATTGGTAGTGCACAATGGTGTCCTCGTATTCTTTGATGATGTATTTATGGAAATGAACTCTTGCATCCATTACTTCCAGGTGTACTAATTTGGAACCTCTGTCCAACACGTCCTGTGACATGTGAAAGTTAGTCTTGAGCAAGGTTGGATAGACGATGTACATACGCATGTTATCTGCACTGACTTGCAAATCTGTGTTGGTTCCCTCAGCATCAACTGATCAAGGTATGCATCAAGCTCCAATCAGACTTGGCTCTTCTCTTTGGTCTCGATGAGCATACCAATCGATGGGGTGCCATACTTTCTCACCACAACATCCAAACTCCTGAAAAAACATGTGTACGAAGCCTCAACATTGGTGATGAGAACTGGGTGTTCCTCATATTTTTGGATTAGACTCTAGATGTGTGTTTTGTCCAACTTTACTTGTGACTTCATCATCTTGTGCAAGTGAATCAGGGCTCCCTTGTACCTCGTTGTCCATGTCTGTACATAATCAACTACGGCATGTATATCTATGAGTGTTCGCACTATGTTGATGCAACGCTGCTGATGACCATGTAGATGGAAAATTGCCTTGTGCACGGTGACAAACCTGTCACACAATCTTAGCATGACTGTCTCAAGAGACGATACTTCAGCAAGTATTTCTTTCTTCATCTCTGCTCTGGGGTATCTTGTTTATTGTTCTTCTCTATGCCTGACCATTTGCAACTCCTTAGCTATCCATTCATTTTCTACTATCAAGAACTTCACACTCGAGCTCGTGGCTTCGGGATAAGCGAGCATACAAAAATGTTGTCTTTGGGAAACAAAGGAGGTTGTATAGGGAGACCCTGATGAAATATAAGGTAAGCAGCTAGGACAAACCCAGTAATTACCCACTGTATTATTTACAACCAATACGGTCAAACCCAATAATGACATATGTTTAGAGGAGGAAGTGTCATATATGAAAATTCAATCAATCAAAATAGAGGATTTGAAGATAAAGGATGAAATAGAAGATGATAAGGATGAAATCCTTTGGAATATGGATTTTGATGGGGCAGTCCGTAAGGAAGGAGTAGGGGCTTGTGTATGGATCTTAAACTCAAAATCAGGCATATCAAAGACATATTCCTACAAGCTCAATTTCCAATGTTTCAGCAATGTAGCTGAGTATGAGGCACTCTGATGAAAGGAGATTTTGGGGGTAAACCAAATTCCCCTTTCATTTAGAGCTTCAATTCTAAGGCCTGTGGGTTATGGCCACAAACTTATCAGAAACATTTAAATAGAACTTTACCTTAAAAACTCAGGACCACACATATATCGGAATACACAGGAATGAAGGAAAAACCTGACCGAGCGCTTAAACTGGACTTCAAAAACATTACACCCGCAACCATAATTATCGGCGGGTCTGCACTCCGCTATCATTGTTGTCCTTCGTTATCTCTAATTTGCGATCAGTGAGTAGATTGCGACTGTCCATTACATCCTCCAATCCAATGGCTATCGTATTTTCCCACTCAACAAACTTGCTCGATAGACCTCCATCGTAGATTTTCACTTAATGGATCCGACCATCCACAACGATTTTGGGTGGACAATGTAGCACAAGGATTAACTGCCCAAAAAGCGGTTTTCTCTCTCTCCTTCGCTGCTACGTGTCCTCCACTGAATGGAATCAGAGCCAATCGGAAAAATACTGCTTACAGCCTTTATTCCGCCCGAAATCCAGTTGTGGTTTTCTTCAACCACTTCACTCGTTATCTGTTGGTTAACTTCTGTGCCGAACACCTTTGATCTGCCTCATCTAGATCTGACAATCCAAATCAGTTCTCTTCTTCGCCATTCATCATCAATACTAACCGTCGATCTATAAGATCTGATGGCTCTTGTGGATTACTCCATCTATTCCTTCTTTGACTTGATCTCGTTCGCTATTGAAGGAATCTGCGTTAAAACAAAGTTCCTCTACCATTTCTCTGTTTACACACGACACACTATATATAACAATATTTTCGTTAATCAATGGATCGCCATTGATCCTATAGTGATCGATGGTCGATTAGTAATATACTAACACTTGATTCAAGCCATCATCACATATATACACAGATAACACATAAAGGAATTATTACATAAACACACACTTTATATTATACACAACATGATTACAAGCTAAGGCATTTCAGCCTTAGAACAAACTCCCTCTCGACTACATTTTGACTACTATATTCTCACAAATTTCTATCTACGCTCTCTGTCTCTATCACATACAGACTCTCTTGTTATAAGAGATTACTGTAGTTGTGGATCATTTAAGATGCATGATTTCCTCCCACAATCACTCAACAAACCCCTAAACTCTCTATACGCATACATGGAAAATTAGATTACATTAAATAAGTCTTCTGGAGACTTTGTCCATTCCATCAAACTAGCTCTATTTTAACAAAATTTCCCTGGTTTAGCTCCGATCATCCATGTCCTCTTCCTTGCTCTGCTTTGGATTCCTCCTTTAATTATGAGTGCTTGGATGCTCCTGCATCAGACTCCTGAGGCACAAAAATTTATGACCTCCTGGTCATATGCTTCTCCTTGTCCTTAGCAATTCTACCCACTTCTCAGTGGAATTACCTTCATGATATTCTGTGAGTTGCAACCAACCTCTACAGTAACAGTTTTCCTCTACTACACGACACCTCACCAAGCTTTCTCCTCTAAGCTTAGTCTTTTGGCATCCTTTTAGTTCTCTCCTTTGGTACCAATTGAGCACTCCTTGCTCTAGGTTGCTGCAAGTCTTCTCACCTTCCACTGTCATTCGTTGCACAAAAGTAAAGACCATAACTCTCCGGTCTTCAACATAATTGTACCTCTTCTCCTTATGATTTCACTCTTCTTCCTTCTTGCAGGAAATCCTTTCCCTTAACCTTTCCTTGCTTTGATGCCAAATGATGAAAGGAGATTTTGGGGGTAAACCAAATTCCCCTTTCATTTAGAGTTTAGATTTTGAGGCCTATGGGTTATGACCACAAACCTATGGGAAGCATTTAAATAGCACTTTACCTTAAAAACTTGGAACCACACGTATATCAGAATACATAGGAGTGAAGGAAAAACCTGACCAAGCCCTTAAATCGGACTTCAAAAACATTACGCCCGCAGCCATAATTATCGGCAGGTCCGCACTACATCGCTATCATCACTGTCCTTCATTATCTCCGATTTGAAATCAACGATTAGATCACAACTGTCCATTACATCCTCTAATCCAACGGTTATCATCTTTTCCCGCTCAACAAACTTGCTCGATAGACCTCCACTGTAGATCTGCACTTAATGGATCCAACAGTCCACAACGATTTCAGGTAGACAAGTAGCATGAGGATTCACTACATACCAGCATAATGTATTTGATGCTGATAACTTTGATAAGGTTGATGGGCATAACCATTATGATATGATTGATGGTGACCATTTTGAATATACGGCTACCCATTACCTGCAAAGCTTTGTTGCTCAGGTCCTCGGTAAGCTTGCTAGAATTGTGGTTGTTGTTATTGCACCATAAATGGCTGTGAGACCATTTGTTATTGCCCAATACTGGATGTTTGACCAAGATGAGGGGTTATAGTACCCATTTGAGCCTGAGTTGCTTCAGTTAAGAAGCCACTAATCGGTGGTTGTGATTGTATCATGGAGACAACAGGCTGTTGTATTATGACCTAAGAGACTTGAGGTTGAAATACAACAAGCAGTGCTTGTACTTGTGACACTGTCACAATAGCCACTGCAGTGGGAATGTTCGACACAGGTTGATTTTGTTGCATTGAATATACAACTCTTGGCTGTTGAAGCAGTATTGGCACCCAACCACTAGATGTAATTCCAGCTTGACCTGAATTCTGTTGTGAACTCTCATATGGTTGTTCTCCCGGAGGGAACAATGAAAAGGCATACTGCCCCCCATATGGTAGCAATCCAGTTATCAAAGGGAAAAATGGCCTTTGGAGACTGGACTGCCCAAATTGATACTGTTGTGAAGGATCAATTTGCTTAGACTCAACATAAGAAATTCCAGATAAGGTTCCAGATGAACAAAAAGGAACAGACCATACTGTCGAAACAGTCCCTGGGTGGACTCCATCTAGCTGTTGAGAGCTAGTTGGGATAGATGGTACACCAACAAACATTGTCGGAGTAGCAGCAGGAGGTTTTGCTGTTTTTGTATCAGATGACATAGTCCTAGATGTCGATGGTGTTGGGTTGTGTTATATTCTTTCCACGACTAACCTAAGTAGTGAATAGGGGGGTTAGAGGGGGGGCGGAGCC